>JAOEHQ010045317.1:0-10610 GCA_025447715.1 Asclepias incarnata
TTTGTAAACAAAAAAAAAAAAAAAAAACAATTGGGGAGGGGATTTGAACCCATGACCTCCACCATTGCGTATGGAATATTAAAGGTATTATCGTCATTTTCTATACTGTCTTTAAAAAATCCCACAACTTCAGGGTTTAGACAAAAAATACCAAATCCAAATGTAGAAAAGGTATGAAAACCAAATGTTGACAAAAAAAAAAGAGGAATATATACTAAAACAAAAGAAAATAAAAAAGAGAACAAAAAAATATGACAAAACCCAAAAAAAAACAAAAACAAAAGGGAATACAAAACCAAATGAAAAAGGTATAGTAAAAACCAAATGTTATATGTAAAAAAGGTATATAAAAAACCAAATGTTTTTAAAAAATACAAAGGAATATATAATAAAACAAAAAAATAAAAAATGAGAAACAAAAAAATAGGATAAAGAACAAAATATATAGCATTTGAAAAAGTTATAAAAGAAAAAAATGTTAAATGTAGAAAAAGTATAAAAAAACAAATGTTAAAAAAGATATAAAAAAAAAACCACAAAATATATAAATTGGGGGCTAGAAAAAATCAAAAAGGAAATAGGAGGGACAGGAAAGCAAAATGGAAAAAGGGAGAGGGGAAAAGTGAAAATCTTAAACATATACTTAAAAGCCAAAAAAAAAACCCCCCCAAAAAAATAGAAGTGGGAGGAGGGTTTCGAACCCGGTACCTCCTCTCCCACACTCCAAAGCCTAAACCACTCCACCAAAAGTCAATTTTGTTTTATAGTTGCTAATTGTATTATTTATATTAAAAACGTAGATAAAGACAAAAAAGTTACTATTCACATAGATTTCTATTAATATAGTATATAATGCTAATATAACAATCTATTGAGCTGCGCATCAAACGGGTACTAACCTAGTTACGCAATATGAAAGCCCAACTAAACATCCAGGCATGCAAGGTTATCAAGATGCGAGTTTTCAAATTAATTATAGCGACTTAAATAATCAGATTCAAAATCAGGTAACTCTCAAGTACATGTCAGATCAGGTTGGCGCGGAACACTTTTTTATCCATAAAATATAAAAAGTATAATATTTAACTATTGAATGTCGATGATTGAAGAAAAATTATCATTATCCAAATTTGGGAAGTTTTGAACATAAAAAAATGTGTCCGACTTTCGACCCTTTCGATGCATTTGACCCAGTATATCATATTTGAACAGTTAGAATTAGAATATACCCCGACTCAAGCCATTCATAAGTAAATCGAATGACCCTAAATAACCAAAAGACACGATCACTTTCTGTACAACACACACAACTGAATATTGCAACATGAAATTGCAACATGGAATTGCAATAATCACTTAAGATGAGCATCAAAAGACCCTCATAAACTAGAAATAGTGGTAAAAGCAGCAAACATTAACGTACTTTGCATAGCCACATGGGTCATACCTGAACAAAGGGGTCGGCCTCCACCTCTTCCTCCTTGAACTCTGGAGAAATATAATTCTCTCTCATTGATGAAATGTCAACTTGTGGAGCCTTTCCGATTCGAACACACATAGAAGTTCCAGGATATGGCGGAAGGTTAAGCCTAAACTTATCTACAATGGAAGGTGGAACAAACCTCCCACCTAAAAAATGATGGGAACCAGAAAACTTCTTCGCACACAGTTTAGGGGCAGTTAAAGAAACCTGAAATATACAAAGCTTTCCGTTAAAATTGTTCACATGGGTGGCAAAATCAGTCGGTCAGGCGGGTTGGGTAACAAGCATTTTCTTGATACAGGTCAAACTAGTTTGGTTCGATCCAAAAAACTTCTTTGTCCTTTTTTCACATGAATATAAAATGTGTACAATAATATGATTACAAATACCATGTTTTTGCAATAATTTAACTTCATGATAAAGCGCAATAGGAGGAGGTATGCTTGAAAAATACAATTAGTGACTTTGGACAATTACTTCAACGCTTTTTACCCGCCCGTTTGAAATGTATCATTATAACGTAGTTTTATATTAACCATTTGACCAATTAGAGATACACATCTCAATTCAACCCGCTGTTAAATAGGTTGAATTATCCCCTTCAAGAGGCACATGAAATCAATGAAAAAATTTATCAACGTCTGTAATCAATTGCTCTACCACTTAGCGAAGGACCCAAATTTTAAGAGAACATACCAACATGTCCGGTTTGATTCCATCACCATTAACATCTCCCTCTTCTACATGCCACCCAGATGGAATATCTATAGAGGCGATGACGGATGTCTTTTGACTTACTTCATAACTTTTAAGATTCACTAGGCGCTGAATCAAATCATCAAACGGTGGCCTTGGTGTACCTGAAAATGTTGATTATTGCAACATGACACAATGTTATTTGAGATCAATTCATACTCCAACCACTTACTATCTATTGAGGGGTTAAATTGCCCACTCTAGTTAACATGAAACTATGCATTTTCTCACAAGAAAAGATGAGCTACAAGTAAAGACACACATTAAGATAAAGATTTACCATGGAATGAAAAGCCAAACATGGCATCAACAAGAATGTTATAGTCCTTTGATAAGTTCATAGGCAGATCATCCGCGGACAAGAAAGGGATACCCAATGATTCTAGCTGCAAAGATATCGAATAAACATTTTAGAAGAAACAGATAAATGCATCTTTCGTAAAGGTGAAAAGATGGTGGGCTAGGTTGAAAAGTTCATTTTTAGCGTGGGTTGAAACAAATAAGGTTGAACTGCAGACGGCTTTTGCTAAAAAAAGAGTTATCAATAACTCATGTATGAAATAAAATGATTTAAAATGCTGTATGAAATAGAAGTATACGTCACACAACTTCACCCCGTTTCACCCGTTTTAAGCATTCATGTCCTGCTTTGTTCGTCATTTTTTAATTCATTTGACCTGTTTGAGATAGAACACAACCCAAATCAACCCATTTAAAAGTAAGCGAGTTGAAATTGTCAACATTTATCTTTCATAGAGGTTCCGCTTCCATCTCTACCTGAGTCACCAGACCTGCATAAAGAGGCTTTGCAGTACGTTTTGGATAACAAACGTATGGTTTGTATCCAAAGTGATGCAAATGACGAGCAGCTACAAGACCGTCCCCACCATTGTTTCCCGGGCCACATATAGCCAATATACGATTATAATCCTTCACATTGTATACCTGTCAAAAAAAATTATGGAGAACAGAGAAGCACAAGTGCAATCAGAATAAGTGGCCTCTAAATCATCCAAAAGAGGATAATTTACAATATGGATATGTACGACAGGTTTTACAGCTGATCAGGTTATGATACACGAATTATTACAACACTAGCCACTAGCTATTATCAGCTAAAGCAGTAATATTTTATGGGATTATGTACCTGGATTCAGCAATCCAGTACAATCCGGCAGAACGAAATTATATTTTTATAATTAAGCTTATTAATCTCACAGATACATTTCCCTGTACTTTAATTAAAGCTGGTACTTAACAAACCACGTACCTAAATATTAGCCAATTCAGGTCACATTTAATCCGCAACAGGTCAAATGTGTGAAATTTAAATCTTCGCTAAGAATGAAACAGTTCCATTTGGTCAAAAGCTGACCAAAGTGTAATCAAATGCTAACAACCTCCTAGATCGTTTCATTAATAAGATTATTCCTTGATAGTATAGCTTTCAGCATGTATAACGTATTCTACGTTAATTAATTATAAATTTCAAAAAGAATGGACAAAGTAGGTCGAGTAAATCCGAACTAGCCGATTTTAGCCCAAATCCTTAATATCACTTGATTAAAGCCAATGATTTTACCCTTGATAACTATAAGGATTTGGGTAAAATCATTTACTTATATCAAGGGTAAAATCAAGATATCCTCTCTTCGCTACATATAAGTAAATGTTCACTATACCACATAACCACCTCGAAGGTGGTAAGGTGTCCTGAAGGTCTTAGATGAGACCCGGGTTCGAACCTCAGAAGGTAAACATCTTGGGATGGCTAGGGAAACGATCATGGGAATACCGGTTAGGTGTAACTACATAGCTTAGTAGTAAATGTAAAATATAAATAAACAGAAAAAAGTTCAAGATTCACCAATCTTCTTATCCCTGACTCATTCCCTCAAGATAGACTCATGTATTCTTATAAAAAAACAACCCACATTTTCATTTGTAGAGATTTGTATGTAGTTACAATTATCAATTATGATATATCCATTTTGCCATAAACAAACGAACCAGCATTCCCACTATTTTCCAGCATTATCTCTTCATTACTCATTCAATCAAGTAAACAGGATTAAATATCACATATCATCCCTTCTCACACGAGGAATAAGACACACAGTTGAATATTTTAAACATGGGATAAAATCTATTACACAAAAACCACACAACTCACCTCTGCAATTGCTGTAGCAACGCTCAAACCAGCCAATTCCTACAATTATGTCACATCAAACAAAAATGTTATTACAACAGTCCTCACTGCAACCATAATTAGTGTCACCCTTAGAAAACTACAGCTTCATTATCAGAATGTCATGGGGGTTAATGATTAAAAAAATACACCCTTTACAGAAAACTCAATAAATCACTAGACCATGTAACCAAAAGGTAACCGTCCACATCAGAGTAAATATGTTTAGATATGCATTTTGAAAGTGATCATGTGACCGAAAAATCAGAATCCGATCATCCTCGGTTATAAAACATGGTGCTTATAATTTTCGGATATTCTCTGCAGCTTCAAATCGTATCAATCACTTTTGATGGTCCTATGTAGCAAATTCTGATTGATCGTTACAAGAAAGCGTAAATTTTTCTCTTTTAAAATCTGTTTATGTTACTACTTACTACTCGATAGCTAATATCAAAGTAATAATACAAAACTCAAATTATTGGATAATAACTATACCCAAACACTAAAAATTGGTCATCATTCATAATGCATATCCAAACACCTCCCTAACAATCTTTCGCAACCGTAAACAAAATCCTCAAAATTAAGGATTTGCTAATCATATCCCTTACGACTATCGTTAATACGCAATAAAGTATTGTTAATAACTATTTTTAGGGGATGGTTACTTTATGTAAAACATTAAATAAAAAGGGACCTAACCATCAACTGATCAACACTAAATCCAAGAGGACCCATAAGAATCTCATCAACCTCAGCAGCTTCTCTTTGATTCAAATATGAAATATTGTCACCCAATTTAGCCATCACTCTTGAACAACAACAATACCCCTTAAACTTGTACCTCAATATTGAACTGAAAAAACCCTAAAAATATTATAAATTTAAATTCATAAACACTACTTACATACACAAAAAAGGTATAGATATATATATATATGTATGTATATATATATATATGTGTGTGTGTGTGTGTGTGTGTGTGTGTAAATGCGAAAGATTCTAGCTTTAATTCACATCAACAACTTACATTGCTTAAACACAAAAAGGGTATATACATATATATATATATATATACACACACACACATATATATATCTTCTGTATGTGTATATATATGGTTTTTATTACCTGGGGAGATGATGGTGTGGTGAAAGTAGGAGTGTAAGTTGGAGGTAAGGAGTGTAAATGAGTGATGAAAGAACAAGAGTGTGTCAATATCATGCTGGTCTTGTTTTTGTTTTTGGTTAACAAATTTAGCATTTTTTTTTTTAATTGTGAAAAGTTGATTGTAATGAGCACTTGTATCCCCAAATGGTGGTTGTGTTCATGTGAATTTGTATCATTTTTATGTGTTCTGTTTTTGTTGGCATCATAACAATCTCTAAGATATACTTTAATATTGTTGAAAAACCATGTATACTTTAAATTTTACTAGAAGCGTACTAGCGCACTGCGGCGGCGGTAGTGACAATGGCAGTCTGGTGGTGGTGGCGGCGGTATCGAGTGGTGTAGATTGATGTAAATGTAATTGATGTAAAGTCGGTAGTGGATATATTTTAGAAGATAAGGGTTTAAGGTGTAAATTAGTTCATTAAGGACAATTGGATAATTTCTTATAACTCTTTCTAAAAGGAGGGTTCATTAAGGCAATTAGGTCATTTCACATATCCTTTTTTTCTAACTCTTTCCAAAAGGGGGAGGAGAAGAATTTTTATAAGATAGTATAGATAAATATAACGGAAGATTTTAACAAATATATTTTATATATTAATATATTATTATCATGATGATAATAATAAATTTTGAATTTATGAACACGGTTGAAACGAATATTCAATAGTATGAATATCTCTACGAATAGTCCATACGAACACGTTTAATAAACACGGAACCGAACACTGTTAGATCTTGAATTACCAAAAGCAAAAAAAACTAGTTTTGCTTTTATTCTTTGTTCGAATTCGAATGGAAGGAAACAAAAAAGGTTTTTAATCCTTTTGTGTTTGACCAGATAAAAAAAACTTCTGGTTAAGTGGCCAATAATATTGTTTTAGCCAATAATGAATTAATGAGTCCAAAAATACCATTCATTCTTCGAATTGACTTCTGGTTTGATTGTGTGGAAGGTGAGCTTCACTTATTTAGTCAATAGTCTTTTAACTTACTTTGAAATGTTTGTGTAGAATAACCCAAGTAATATACATTGAAATGGTAGTTGACCAACTTATATTTGTCCTGATCCTTAAGACCCCCTTCGTACCGAATTAAATGCAGCTCTTGCAGTCTTGCTGGTCACATAGGAGAAGTGTCTGTCGCCCACTGAATATCTCATATTCCTACACAAAATAGGGATCCTATGAGCCTCGGTGAGTGATATCAATGTTTCTGTTGGCCTCATTTCTAACATGTTGGAGTAAAGTCCATAAGGATAATAATCGGTATATAGAACCTACAAAGTGAAGATTAAGGGTGTAAACGAGTCAAGCCTGCTCGCGAACTATTCGAATTCGATTCGTAAAAAGCTCGTTTCGAGCCGAGGCTAAACGAGCTCGAGTCGAATTCGAGATTAACTATTGATTCGTTTACTAATTGAGCCTGAGCTCGAACTTTGAATACATAACTCGATTAAGCTCGCGAGCCTAAACGAGCTTTCATATATAATATGTAAATACATATTATTATATTAATATACTAATCGAGCCGAGTCTAAACGAGCTTTCATATACTAATCGAGCCGAGCCTAAACGAGCTTTATTCACGAGCTTCTGATAATCGAGCTTAGTTTTGATCACTTACCGAGCTTGAGCTTGAGCCAAAACTCGAACTCGTTTAATTTTTTTTTGACAAACAAGCTGATCTCGAGTCGAGCTCGATCTTTTTTAATACATCACGAGCTGAGCTCGAGTTTAAATACTAAGGTTCGAGCGAGCTCGAGCTTCTAAAACGATCTCGAGAGCTCGAGCACTGCCAAGATCGGGCTCAGCTCGACTCATTTACACCCCTAGTGAAGATGAGCAAAAAGGGATTCTTTGCATATATAGTGATTCATGCATAGTTTGTTTTACCTTCCATTTACTTTCTTCATATGCTGAGAAGATAATCAAAGTGAATAGATGTAAATCATATTGCATAGACAGTGATTGTAGTTTCTTTTGCAGGTTGCTTTTTCTATCATGTTGGTTCATTTGCTATTATGAAGTTTGTTGGAGAACACAGACAAGGATAAAGTCAAAAGGGTGATAAAGTTGAAGCCTTTAACTGAGTTTTGATGAAAAAAACATCTTGTTGTACGAGATGTATTGTGTCTTTTCAAAAATTTCTGATTCATTGTATAAAAAGGCAATGCCCAGTCCATCACGGTGTGCTATTTTCTTTTGCTTCTAAATGTTTAGTTGTTCCTGGCCTTTTATGTGTTGCGACTATGGTTAGCATGCCAAAATCGGTGTGTAATCCGGTAGGGGTGTGGCGTAAAATGATAGTTGGGAAACAAAAAAAGTGTGCAAATGTGATGTAAACTAACAAAAGCCGAAAAGCCTTGCTGGAGCTGACTACTTTTGGTTTTGTTTTAGATTTTTTAAAGCTAGTTCTTCCGGTCTACTCAAAATCTGAATCGGATCAGAATGTTTTATTTTCCACAAAGTTTAAATTATGCTACTTTGGATATGTATTAACCTGAATATGTGTACACAAAATGATCTCTCGCTATATATAACAGTTTAAATCAGCTCCAGTTTTTATTATATTCAGAGTTTGATTTTGATTCAGTCCTAACTAGGGCTGTTAATCGGGTCGACCCGTGTCGGGTTGACGGGTTGAAAAACTCTGACCCTGACTCGACCCACTAAAAGTTTCAGGTCAGAAATCTCAACCCTGATCCGACCCGTCTCGGGTTGACGGGTTGACCCGATTAATACATATGAAATATATATATATGTTCTTTGTTTGCTAAATAACATATGAAATATATATCTGATTAATACATATGAAATATATACACGCATTTCTAGTTGCTAGTGACTAAAAATTTGATGATATGTTACTGTTCTTTGTGTTGCTAGATAAGTAGATAACATGAGAAGCCCAGTCAAAAGCATAAAAAATAAAAAAAATATATAAATTCGGGTTGACGGGTCGACCCGCCAACCCAACCCGGATCCGACCTGAAAAAATTCATGTTGGCGGGTCGAAAATAGCCAACCCGAACCTGCTTTTTTCGGGTCGGGTTTCGAGTTGGCGGGTTTATTGACAGCCCTAATAGTTGTCCACGTCAACATCCTTTTCTTTTTCTTTCTTTTTTTTGTTAAAAAAAAATGACTTCTTTAACATATTTTTTGACAAAAAATTCGGCCAACCTACAACTCTGCAAACTCCACTAATGAATTAACAATACTATAATTTTAATTATTTAACAATACATCATATTATGAGAAGTGAGAACTCTACTAATCTCAAACATATTAATATTTTTTGACTATTATATATATATATTTTTTCATATTCGTCTATTGTATTACAAGATTTATAACTTTTTTTATATTTTGTTTTCTAATGTCATTTGATTTTAAACAAAATGTTTACAATGATACTGTGTATCATACATATATATGTATATACTCAATCCAATATCGTACAAATATCAAGAATGATATTTATATATTTTGTTTACTTATGCACTTAATGTTAAAATATAGAAATTTTAGAAAACCCAAAGTTTATGACACTATTGACATCATTCAAACGTTATGCAACTGCGTTCCCAACTTCCCATCCTTCATTCCTTCTACACAAGTCCGCCATTGATTAGAATGTTTAGTTTTTTCTTTTATCTAAGTTTTAGTTAATAGGATTGATTTATAAAAATGGGAATCAAATCTATTCTTTTAGAGATATTCACACCTATCATTGTTGATGGTTTTAGAAAACCATTCCCATACCCAAATGTATATAAACTTACTAGACAAATGTCCGCACGATGCGGCGGCAACGGTAATAGCGGCAGTGTTGTGGTGGCGGCGACGGGTGGTGGTGGCGGCGACTGAAGGTGGCAGCGGCGGCGGCGAGTAATGTAGACTATTGATGTAGAGGTTATTGGTGTAAATGGGGTAATGTAGTTATTTTAGGAGTTAAAAGATAGATGTTGTAAATTAATTTCATTAAGGATATTATAGGTATATCAAGTGGAGATTTTAAAATTAATAAAAGAGAAAGGTATTTTGGGTAGTTCAAAGTTGTAATTCGAGAAAAGGAAAGGAGTTAATGTTTTATATAGTAGTATAGATAATAATTCTTATCTTGCAACCAAACACTTCCTAATTATATAAAAGTATCATAAATTTTGTCATAGAAAAACACTAAAAAAGCCCAAGTTACATTTTGTGCCTTTTCGCTATATATAATCCGAAAATGCTGAGTTAGAAAAAGCTGAGTTAATCCAAATTGCTCCTTAGGCATCTCTTTATCATGCTGTAACTCATTTTCACTGTCACACCAGCTTTCTCTTTCCAAGACCCACCCAAGAATTATCCATTCCTATCATACTCTCATTTTCACCTCATCTTCAATTAAAAAACATTAAATGATAGACACATACACTTAAATGGGCCCTCCAAAATTTTGTCCAACCATTTCAATTTTATGCCGAGCAAAGATGACGCCGAGGCGGTGCCTATGGCGTTGTACACGCCGAGCATAATGCCGAAGCCATGCAAACACGATAGGGAGCAGCCTTAAGCAATGAAACCATTAATTTCACAGTTAGCATGTTCGTATAAAGCGGCGGGATAGATAGATTTTTATAGTTTGTTTTAATAATATTTAAATTTATTTATTACTTACCTAAAAAACTAAAAACAATAGTTGACTTGGTAGGTAGAGGTAATAGATTAGTAGAACCAATCCATCAATAGATGAAGTGGTACCGTCACCATGTGACCACATGAGCCCACAGATGAAGGATGTAGGTTACAGGTTCGAAACTTGTCAAAGACAAGTGAATAAACTATATCTTGTGATTCATATATGAGGATGGTGAATTACCGGGCATGAGTTCTATGCGGTGTGCGTTCTGAGTACCAAGACGGTACATGGGACCAGAGGGTTCCCATCCATTTTTACCCTTTTTGTATAATATACTATATAAAGCAAGGGGGGGGGGGGGGGGGGGGGGGGGGGGGG
>JAOEHQ010045328.1:0-11921 GCA_025447715.1 Asclepias incarnata
GAAGCGATGGAAGGTAGCCACACGGCACGTACCACTACAAGTGTTCAAGTTGAAGAAGTTTCAAGTGTTCCTAGTAAGAAAAGGAAGAGCACATCTCAAACAAGTTCTATGGTTGAATATTTCAAAGATGCGGTAATGTTTTTTGGTGAACGTCTCAAAGAATCGTCGGCTGAATTGAGTGAAGGTATAAAACTCGAAGTTGAACTAAATAAGAAAACCGCTATGCTACCTTCGGCACTTGAAAAAATGACATCTTTGTCTCAATTGGAAAGGTTCAAGGCAATTCGAAAAATGAAAAGTGATCCTGATAGCGTGCTTACTTTTTGGGATTTGAAAGAAGAAGAAAGGGAGGATTGGGTGTTGTTTATGATGTCGGAAAGTTAAGAAAATGATTAAGGTAGTTGTAGCTTATGTCGAAGTCATGCGTACCTATTTTGAAGCTTTTTGTTGTACGTTAATGATTGTAGTTGTTTGTTTGAACCAATTGTAGCTTTAAAAAGACTTGGTAAGTTGTAATATGTGGTGTGTTGGAACAATTTCTATGTATGGTTTAAAAAGACTTGGTAAGTTGGTAATATGTGGTTTAATTATAAATGAATGGTTTATTACTCATTAAAAAAAGCTAGCTAACGTATATAGTAAGAAGATAATAAAAATTATATACTTTTATTTATAAATTAACAATAAAAATCTTACAAATTAAGTTAGAAAAAAAATTACAAAAAAATGATCAAAGGGTAATTTTGTCATTGGACATAAATTACATTCCAATTCCTTTGACAAATTTACAAACCAAACAGGAATGGAATCTGAATTCCATTGAATTCTGCCAACCAAACACAAGACAGATTTTAAAATTTTCAATTCCAATTCCTTCAAATTCCAATTCCATTGACGGATTCCAATTTCTTCAAAAACATTCTGCGAACCAAACAGCCCCTTGGAGTTTTCTAAAAACATCCCCAATGATAACTAAATTAAAGACTTATTGGCATTGAGAAATATGACTAATTCAATGATCGTTTCTTTGATAACTTACAAAATTAGGGGCGTTTGGATTTACGTTGGTAAAATAAATTTTGTGTTTAGAAACTGCGTTTTGAAAAAATATATACCAACCTGTTTTACCAAAACTGCGTTTTGTTTTGATGAAAACACAAATAATCTATTTTTTTGTCAAACACTTTTTTTCATTATTTCCGTTATGCAAATGTAATAATCAGATAATCATCTCATAACATAATCCCAAACAATCTCTAAGTTATTCAAAGAGAAATATTAGAGAGAGAAAATGTATTAGAATAAGCTTTTGTAAAGCTTTTTTTTTTAAATTAGGCCACATTAACAATTTTAGCTTTTGGTTAAATATAAAAATTAATGGAATTTGAGGTGACAAAATAAATAAGTTATGGAAGCTTATTTGTATTGTGGATGTTGGAAGTCAAAAGCTTATTGTATTTAATTACATGGTTATTCGTGTGATGCGGCGACGACAATATACAAAGTGTAAATTGTCGCTACGACATTAATTTCAAACCAAATACTTATGTAAAAAATGATAGCATAGTACCCGCGCAAAGTAATGAAGATAATGTTCCGGTAAATTAAATTTTTTTATTTATTTTTCATAATTAAATTTTATAAAGTATAAGTTATAATAAATTAAATTGATAGATAAATAAGAAAACTATATAAAAAGAAAAGTTTGACTAAACAAATAAGGAAAGTATAATTAATAAATTTAGAAGAGTTTTATAGGTAAATCATCAGTTTCTTGGTTCCCACAACATTGTAGATAAGGGCAATATAGGTACATCAACTTATGATTTAAGGAAGGGGGATGCTTTAATAGGTACTAGAGGGGTATCCGCGTAATGCGCGATGCCAAATATGTCGTGTAAGAAACTGTTGTCAATCCTATTGTTAAAATATAATAATTGTAGAGATAGAAAATTTGACAAAATATATAAGATGAATATTAATTAATATTTAAAATGCGAGAGTTGATTAAATATATAAAGTAAGTTTTAGATTATTAAGATTTTGTTAAGGTAAATGTACATAGTAATTTCCAATATATTAAAAATATGTAACTTTATAAGAATGTTGTGTAATTTTTATGGGGATAACTTATATGCTTCCAAAAGCATATAAGCTAGGTGTTTCCCCTTCATAATCATTTTAAATGAAGGATGCAATGTGTACATCTAATAAACTTCAAAAGCGAAAATGAAAATTCTTTTCAAAGCAATATTTAGAAACATATAAATTGTGGAAGCACCTAGTTATTCCCAATTTTTATATATTAATCATAGAATTATAAATACAACCATGAGTCAAAGTCATGGTCAAAAGATTACTCGTGTTAGTTTTGGGTCTTGCTAACTATAATCTTATGGATTATAGTTAACGTGCTTAAAATAGTTGTACTTTTAGCATAAAATTTAAGGGTGGATTTTTGATATAAAAAGACATAATAATTTTATGCACGTTAACTACAATACTTGAGGTTGTATTTAGCATTTTCATTATTTTTATATATTTGTATTTGATTGAATTAAAATGATAACACATTTGTTAAAAAAAATAATGATATTGATAATTTTCTCAAAATAGAAATATTATAAAGTAAGAATTACTTTTTTTTTAAAAATGAAAACCAAAAACCCTTATCCTTGCCAAAAAAAAAAAAAACCCACCAAGGGTTTTACAATTATCTTTTTCTATCACTACCAAAAAAAATTTCCGGCGAACCCACGGCGGCACAATGACGGCGCTAACCCCAACTTTAACTTTCCGGCAACTTCCACGCCTCCACAAATTCAGCCCACCTCATTTTTTTCATCAATTTTCTTCAATAAAATCTTGTTATTCATTAAATGAAGATATTAAAAACGAAGAAATAGATACAAAAACTATATCTATAGATATAAAAGAAAACCCAGAAATTATATACAAAAATAATGATAATAAGATTAAAAAGGTGAAGCCTTTTTTTCCAAAAAGAGGTGAGACATTGGAATTAGTGTGTGAATCTTTAGGGTTTAAGGGAAAAGGTGTGTGTAAAGTTGAGGAAACTGGGTATGTTGTTATGTGTGATCGGGCGCTTCCGGGTGAACGGTTTCTCGGTCGGGTTACTCGAAAAAAGAATAATTACTCTGAGGTTTGTTCATTTTTTTTGAGTTACTTGATTTTACTTACTTGTATAGAGCTTGAATCCAATAAAAACACTTTAAGAGTAAGAATGTTAAGAACGCATTATATTCACGTATATGATGGATAAAGTCACTAGATTCATCTTCATACATCCCCAAATATGCGGAAAGAAAACGGATACACATTTTTGAAAATGCATATAAGTCGAAAAACTATAGATGCACAATTTTGTGCTTTGCATTTCACATTGACACATTGTGCATCTATAGCTTTATCACATTGTACTTTATATGATTTTAACCACTTCTAAGGTGGCCTAGTGGTCAAATGTCTTGATGTTTTTACAAGCGGTCTTAGGTTCAAACTTCCGTAGGTAAACATTTGGTGTGGCCAGGGAAAGGGTTTGGAAATGGTCACGGGGATATCCCGGTTAGGTTGTGTATATTAGAGTCAAAAGACTCGCTAGGTAACCTGAACAGAGAAAACTGTCTATGTTTATTTAGTTGTATGTTTTGTAGGTAGTTAGGGATGGAAATGTAATTTTGTTAGGTTTGTTATGGATGGGGTTTAAGGGGTTCTGTGATTTTGTAATGGTGGGTGTTGAACGATTGTTAGTGAGTTTGTTGGGGTACTAATTGCATGATAAAATGATGTAGGGAAGTTTGAAGTTATAAGCATGTAGATGCTGGGTCAAGAGTTTTATGATGTGGAAAAAAGTGTCAACCTATCCCCAATGGATAGAAACACAGAAGTTTAAATATGTTATAAGTTATATGGGTTTCTAATACTTTCCAATATTGTTTTAAGTTAGAGCACCGGGGTCAAGGAGGAATCCGATTTATCAAAATAAATCCTTGGTAAGGATCAGAACTTTGAGGTTAAAAACCCTATTGATGGTTGATATATGTCTTAAAAGATTGAGTTATGAAAATGAATGATTTTGATTGTAATAGAATGTAATTGTTTTGATTGTAATAGCATTTGTTTTGGATAAATGAAGTTTGCTTTTTAGTTATGTAAATATTTAGCAGTCAAATAATCAGTTTTTGGATGATAATTTCCCTACTAATATCACCAAAACTATTTATTAAAGGTGAAAATAATTTTAACTAATCCCACACCTCACAAGGTGGATCCCTTTTAAACACTAACAACTTGGGAGTAGTTATCTGAATATGAAAACTTTAGACAACAAAGCACATCCAAACACTATCTCCAACAACCCGTTTTATTATCAACTATTATCAGATTCTGATTATCTAATATCAAATAATTACTTTCAAAACGCTTGTCTTAACACTCCTTTTAGCATTTTGAAGTTTGATATCGTATAGTCATATGTTAGAATTGCAGGTGACGAAATTGAAGACGCTAAGTCCTCATAGAGATATGGTGGAAGCACCATGTGAATATGCTTCTCATTGTGGAGGCTGTAAGACTCAAAACCTATTATATGAGGCCCAGGTCAGAGCTAAGGACGAACAAGTACGAGACTTGGTGATACATGTTGGGAAATTCTTTCATAGAGACCCAGAATATGAGAATGTAATGAAACCCACTGTTCCATGTGATATGCAATTTCACTACAGAAATAAGGTCAGCAAGAATCTTGTTTCATAGTGTGTTCAGATGTGTGATAGTATCTATTGTATTATATCATTTAACATCAGCAAGATTCTTTACATTCTTCTTTTGTCGATCAGAAGAGATATTTGAAGGAATGTTTTGTTGATTATGCAGATGGAATTTTCTTTTGGTCCCAAACGATGGTTGCCTAAAGAACAATTGGTTGATAAAAGCCAAGATGCTAATGTCTATTCTTTGGGATTACATGCTCCTGGTTTTTTTGATAAGGTGTTAAATGTCGACAAATGCTTTTTACAAAGTGAACCTGCAAATAAGGTAATACTATTTTTCATTTTATGGATCCCTTGCCTATAGTTCTTGCTGGATAGAACAATTTTGTCTTTTGTTAAAACAACAGATTCATCATTGATTGTATACACAGACATACGCATTACAACAGTGCATTTAATTAGGATAACTTTTGTTTAAGTTGCATTTCTGATGTATAGGTTCTTGCAGCCGTTCAAGATTGTTGGAGGAATCCAGAGCTAGGATTATCACCATATGATTGCCATTCTCATGCTGGATTTATGAAGCACCTGATGATAAGAAGCGGAAGGTGTGCCTATTGATATCACTCTATGATTAGAGTTACCTTACATAAACAGATAAACTAACCTTTCTGTGCTTCTACTGATAATTTTTCACACATTGCCAAAAAATCACTAGCTACAGATAATGTTGCATATTATCATAGCATTTTTTTTATGAGGCATTATACTAGCGGATATATTTGGTTATGAAGTTAGCTTTCTCATATTTCATTTACATTAAAGAGATCTTCATATGAGACAAGATGTAACATTGTTAGTTGTTTTCCATCTAATATTATACGAGTAATAGGTTCTTTACTCTTTTACATACTTAGTTATAAAAGATCGATCCTAATATATGTCAAATTATAATTGCGAGACTTTTTCCAGAGATGTCGAGACTCAGCTCCCTCAGCTTATGGTTAATTTCGTGACGTCTTCCTACAAGCCAGAGCTATTGAAGCCCCTTGTTGACAAACTTGCAGTGTTTCCAGAAGTGGTATGTAAATTTTATACACATTTTCAGTTGGGGTGTGTTTGTTGCGAGGGATTAGTAATGGAGGAATGACGATAAAAGTGATTGAGGTTTGTTTAAAGGTAGTGAGTTTGAATAGTCCCATGAAACAAGGCTCGATTTTTTAGTAAAGCCATCTGCAAGGTTTGTTTTTTGTTTTTTGTAAAACCAATCTTGTTATCTCTCTTCACTCCAAAAATACCCAGACCACATTTTCTGAATAACATGCTATTTCTATTCTAACTGATAACCAAATCCGTGATCATTCCCATTCCCATTCCCGTTCGCATATAACAAACGCAACACCAGCTTAGTTTTCTTGAAGAGTATTCTCCTATATACGGTCATTGCATTATCTGATATTGATGGCCAGTAGAGGTGGCAAAATCGACAGGTCAGGGCTGGATATCTATTGAAAACGGGTAATGTATTTGTTGAGTCCTGTAGTCTATTGCTATATAGTAAGGGACCAACTGTATTCGTAGGATCGAGACGATCCACCTCGAGTTGGGTTGACCTGAAACAATTATTGTCTAGTTTTTGGAACCTCCCAACCTTATGAAAGCAAACTAATTTGGTTTTACTAAAATAACTAGCCAAGTCTGTTTCTTTAATACTTTGAAATTTCTCTCTTCTTGTCATGTTCACAGTGAAAATAGTGTAGCCTATCTGTGACCTAGTTAGTCATTAAATGGAAATCATAGCGTCGTCGTTTTTCAAGTAGGGTTAAAACACCATTCACACTGAAAAAGAAATATAATTTTTTTTGTTTAGTAAATATCTATGTAATCTTTCATACGGTCCAAAAACAAAGAGTTAATAGTATGAACCTCGGCTGTCTCATCTAGTTAATCGTGATTATTATTATTTTTATGATAATTTTGGTGGACAGGTAAGCATCGTGAACAATATAAACACGTCCGTTGGTAACACATCTGTTGGAGAGAAAGAGTACACACTATACGGGAAAGCTACCATCACTGAGATCTTAAGAGGATTAGCATTCGAAATTTCAGCAAACTCCTTCTTCCAGACAAATGCGCACCAGGTATGTATCAAAGCAGAAATTAGATGCACCACAAGCCTTCTAATTCATTCTGTTACTTCATGGTAATACCAGGCTGGTATCTTCATTCGTATTTTTCCCCTCAATGGTAATGATGTAGATGGAAAAATGGGCAGATCAGAAGGGTTGAATCACAGGTCAAAAATTGGGTCTGTATGGGTAAACTCTTAGGACAGATCAAAACGGGCTGGGTCGTTTTTGGTTGACCAGCCTACATATTTTTTCTAACTTTTCAGTATTTTGTAAATAGTTTATATATATATAAATTATCAAAAGAACTTTCATCAGAATACTGACCCATTTTGCCACCTCTAGTTATTACCAATTACCAATTAAACATAACCCAAGTTAACCCATTTTGTTATAGATGGATTGAAATTGCCGCCTCTAATAACGAGTGCACTTTGATGCAGGCTGAGATTCTGTACAAGCTAGTAGAAGATTGTGCTGGTCTGAAAGGAGATGGCTCAGAAATTGTCCTCGACCTATTTTGTGGGACTGGAACCATCGGCCTGACATTAGCCAAAAAGTACAATCACTGAGATCTCTTAGGTTATATCTAATATGTGTTGAACACCTCTGAATATGTTTTCTCCTTTTTGATACGTTATTTCAGGGTAAAACATGTTTATGGTTATGAAGTAGTCCCTGAAGCCATCTCTGATGCTCGTCGGAATGCCAGTCTGAATGGGCTTCACAATGCCACATTTATCCAAGGGGATCTTAATAAAATAAATGAAAGTTTTGGAAAGGATTTCCCAAAACCCGACATTGTCATATCAGGTTATTACTTGGCATGCTCATGTAGTAATTAATATTCATGCTATCCTAGGATATTTTCTTTCTGTTGATGAAACATATTGATAGAGAAATCTTTATGCATAATTAATGTAATAAATACCCCGGTCCCAACACGGGTGGATTGGGCCACAGGTCCATATCCATAATTCTTTATCTGAAATAAGATTTATAATAAAAAGAAACTACGACGGCATTCAGTCTCCGTATATAGAGATTAGAATAGCATAGGGTTTTTAAACCAAGTTTAATCACATTTACAGAGTATGGTGAAAGCCATATTTAAATAATAGATAATTTCTTTGTGTTCACTTATATACGGGTCGATGTTGGTTTTTCTTTATCATTAATGGGTCAAGTAGGTTGAAGGTTGTCCGAAGTACAATAAAATGAGTAAAAGCCTCCTAAATTGCTTTGTTATTGAAGGTTACAATAGTTTTGGTAGAATACTCTATAGTTTTTGTTATCACACTTGGCGTTGACCCATTACCCAACCTGCTTATTTTCCCACCTGTAGATGAAGTCATTTAACTATAACCACTGACCAGAATACAATATTTTTACCATGTTTGTACCCGAGCTTCTCTGCAGTCTAATATATTACTTAAAAAAATAAAAAGTATGATTCTGTTCCAGTTGTCTTGCTCTCCATCTTTGTTTTTAAGCTTAATTCAAGGAATCTTTCATGTGTTTGCAGATCCTAACCGACCCGGAATGCATACTAATTTGATAAAATACTTGCTAAAGCTGAAAGCACCACGGATAGTGTATGTGTCATGTAACCCCGCTACATGCGCACGTGACCTTGATTATCTTTGTCATGGTTCAGTAAGTTCCACATTTACGATAAACTTTAGACTTATAAATGGGTCAGTTTCGGCTGAATACTACTGCTAACAGGTCAAATGGGTTGCAAGCTGCCCAAAGTGAGTGTCTACTCCATAAAACCTTTTAAATCATTTTTGAAAATTTAGAATATTTTTTTTTCAAAAAAATACTTTATTTTTTATTTGACACACCAGTTTATTTTTGATTTTATATCGAGTACAAATAATCCGGTTTGACCTGTTACTTAGCCCACCCTTCTAGCCGCATCTACCTTGCACCAGTATTTGAGCCGTTACCGTCTTTGTGCAGGTGGAACAAAAGTTACAGGGATGTTACACACTAAAAAGCATACAACCTGTTGACATGTTTCCTCACACTCCTCATATAGAATGTGTTTGCTTACTTGAGCTTTGTTGATTGCAATTTTCTCACCATTCCGAAGACTACAATATTTGATGAGAACTCTGGTTAGGAAAGAAGGAGACAGTTAACTTAAATATCTAAGGTAAACGAGTGTAATATCGTATTTCATAGCATATCTTTTCAAGAAATGAACCAAAAAAATGATCCCTTCATATAATATCATATTTTGGTTTTTTGACGCCTATTTTTCTGCTCAGTTCTAGTTAGTTAGCATTGATTTTGATATCTTGGTCAAGTTTCAGCAGGATATGAACTGAACACGATATCATAAAACTGTTTAACGGGGTGTTATGATAATTATTGTTTATTGTTACTTATATTGATATTGATGAGTACGTATGTTTCTCTTGTCTCCCCATTTCCTTTCTATGTAGCTCTATATATTTAGTCTCTATGTTCGTTGGCATTTCATTTGTGATGTAGCTATGCAAAATCTTTAGCCCTAGTTGATCCATTCGTTGCTAAAGTAGACTCCAAATGTCATATAGATATAAGTATAATTCGACTTGTACAGGTCTTTATGGAGAGTTGTTGCTTCGGATATGGTCTTTCCAGGTAATTTTAGTTGCGGATGTTGAAAATAATGAAGAAGGTACTAGAGATGGTAAATGGGTTGATGCTGCAGCACCAATCATTTCCTCAAAAAATTGCAGCAGCGGCACCTAGTTGGGTGCTAATGATGCTGCAGCACCAATCATTTCCGCAAAAAGCTATACATATATACATAGTCATTTTGACCGATTGTAATCTTTCCCTTTATTTGGGCAATTTGGCTTTTTATAAAGTTTGAAATTAAAGTTCTTTCATGACGATTAAAAACAGCGTTATAGCCTTAGTCACGGATTTAAACATGACAATCCATTTTTGAAAAGTGAGCTTAAAAACTACAAAAATCCTTAAAAAATCGATGCCTTATTATGTTAATTTTTTAAAATTTAAAAATGAAGTTAATAAAATTAAAATTATAAAGACAATTGTCATTTTGGCATCTGTGATTGAAATTAGTACAAGATGGATACTTGACCCGCCTTTCAAGGTGGCAATTCCACCCCATAACCACACCAATTTTTGTAATCTTCGACCTCGATGGCTTCGGGTGGAAGCCCTTCCATCTCATCCATACCTTCACCATTACGTATGATAATATGAAAAACTTAGTCATTTATGCCGTTCTAAAAAAAAAAAAAAACTTAGTCATTTATACATAAATTATTCTTAGTAGTACACAATTATTTTGAGACAGATCAAAATGGAAAGATAGACAAATAAGACATATGTTTGTGTTTGTTCGTTTAACTAAATAAATGAAACATATTGTTCATGCTCGTTCGTTTATTATATAAACAAACTTCCTGACAAACAATTTCATGTACGTTCTATTCGTTTATAGCTTTACTCATACTGGTAAATATATAAGAAGTTAATGCATATACGTAAAAGTAATAGTAAATACGAACTCTTTTACCCTTATCTCTAAACAAAATGACCAAAGTTAAATGCTTGATGTGTAAAGATAAAACCTACTCCTAAACTACACTAATGTCTAGGATAAAGTCTAGGATGTCCGAAAACCCCTTTTTAATCCACCCTACAAATGTAAAAGTGTGACTCGAACCCTGATAGGAAACCATAAAGTCAAAAACTTTACCAACGGGCCACCCACCCCCTTGACTCCCTATCCTTTGTGTACCCTAACAAGGAACAACTCTATATACACAACAAATTATCAATCTTGCATTGATGGACAAACACCCACATCATTGGTGGCTTGTGATTTTAGCATCTGTACGTACGTATGGGATTCATTTGTTACTTCCAGAAGTCTCTTGATGTCATATATATGAAAACATAGAACTTGTAACGATGCCAGCGATATATAGTGACCATATACTGATCATTTCGAAACAGGGATAAGGGGGGCTAAGGCTTCAATTCGGTCCCCTACAATGTATCATTCATTAACCTAGCTATGAGCTGTTTCATTATATGTCTTCATAATTTCTAGTTTAGTGACATTGTACAGAGGATCGTTCGACGAAATTTGCGATAGATATCTCCATCGAACTCTATAAACGTTGGTGCTCGACATTGATTTAATGCCACATTACTAACATATGTCATTTTGGTTTACTTAGTTAATTAAGTGGATAATTAAGGTTACAAAATAATCTCATTGAGGATATTGACATTTCGTTTTTTAATATTGTCATCTTCTACGTACAACCACCAAAAAACCAATATTTTAAAAACCAGTTTAACCGGTTTCCAGTCGGTTGGCCGGTTTAACTAGGACCAATTTTTTAGTTAACCCTCCTGAAGATCGAACAAGTTTTTTGATTTTTTTTTTTAGTTTTTTGATATTATTTTGATATTGATTTCTATACTTAATGTTATTTTGTGTTGTTTGTAGAATTTAAAACTTATACTATATGTTTTGATTATAACTATTTGTTATCATTTTTTGGTGGATTTTAAATCTATTTTTGTTGATTACGAAAATATAGGTTGACTAGTTAACCCGGTTTAACTAGTAGAACCGTTTTTTAGGACCCGACAAGTTTGATTAAACATGGGTTTTTAAAACATTGTAAAAACTTATCGAATAACAAAGATTCTGATTCTATTGTTTAACACCAAACGTTTTGTATTGTCCAAACTAGCCAATGTGCCACGTCGGTTTGGTTAGTTAAATATTCAGCCAATGAGCTTACGCCATGGTTCAAAACCCCTCGTGATATTCACGTACGTGGCAGGCCACGTTGGATGAAGTAAGAATTGATATCCGAGATATTAACCTAGCAAAACATAATGAAGACACACGCACAGTATTAATTCACATGCTGACACTTTGGGGTGTATTTATGGCCACTTATATACGCGTTGAGGAGAAACATACCTTCTAGGGGTGTTCGTGGTCCGGTTTGGTCCGGTTTTGACTAATTTTCAAACCAAACCGACATTTCCGGTTTCAACATAT
>JAOEHQ010045339.1:0-11921 GCA_025447715.1 Asclepias incarnata
CATGTGAAGAATAATCAATGGTTGAGATTGATTTAGAAATTTTAAAAGGGTTCCTAAAGGTTCCTGACCTTTTAGGGTTCCTAAAATAACTTTTCACTATATATATATAGGGATTGGAATTTATAAAACAATCCTTAATATAAAATAAATAAGACAAAGTATGGACTTGACACATGTCCTTTATTACTTAATTACATTTTTTTGTAAATAAAGGGTAAATTTGTAAATTGTATACATATTGTAACTTACCAACTTGTTGACCCTAAAAATCGTCTTTTAATAATATTACCGTTTCATCATTCTTGATAAAACACATATCTTCTTTCAATTAGAAAAAATCAACATTCTTCTTTTGCTCTCATGATAAAACACATCTCCTTTCAATTAAAAAAATCAACATGATTCTCATCTACCATTTAAAAAATCACTATTCAGATATATGGTCGTAGTTGATCAAAGCAAGATCTGACCATGATAACAAAATGGAATATGAAGATGTTTATAGCCAGGGAACAAATTGGAATATCAAGTCATTAGCGTCAAACAAGAAATAAAATATGATGGCATCAATATTAAGTTGTATTGTATTAGATTTTGAAATTATGTAGTGGGTTTTTGGATGTTATATATCTTGTTTTGTATAGATTGTACAACAGATTTCTAGATTGCGCATTAGGTTATATGTTATGTTAGCTGTGTATCAGATATTTACCGTAGTGCATCAACTTTAAATTACATCAAGTTTTTTAGTTCGGATTCATTATTAATCAATGTGCATCAAAGTTTTCATTAATTAATTATTGCGCCTCAAAGTTTCCATTTATCAATGGTTGTATATATATATGAGACGATTTGTTCATCCATTCTCAGTTGAATTTTATTTGTAATATTTTGGTGTGCATCAACACAATTTGTCCATCCGTTCTCAGTTTGGATTCGTTATTAATCAATGTGCATTATTACATTAAAAAATCATTGTGTATCACTAGACTGCTATTGCGGGGACGAAACTAACACAACCATATATGCACACCTAAAATCTTGTGATGCACATGTTTCGTTCCAATATAGCTCGGACTAATCAACTACGCTCATTCAAATCATATCATATCTTTTTGAGAAAATGTTACACACTTGATCATAATATGGAATCATTTCTAAAATAGAAAATATTACATATAATCAATCATGCACAACTTGAAAAACTTTGTGATGCACTAATGTGCATGTCTTGTTTTTCACCTAAATGTTAGTCGATCTACATAAATTGAAAGCTCAAAAGAAAAATAAAGCTTGATTACATCTCTTGATGCACCGATCTTTGATCACATATGTGGTAGTCAAACTTTTGTTTTTTGTTCTTTATTTTTTGGAATAAATGTGACCATAATGAGAATGAGTGTAGTCTTGTGGCATTAAAAGTCATGATATCAGCCATTAATGTAACGGAAATACAATGAATTAAAAGGTGCATGCCAAATACCAATAGTACCCTTATTTTATTTTATTTTTCAATCAAAAATCCAATAAATTAACACAATCATTTTTTAATTTGAGATTAGATCCAATGGTCCATACATTGTCTTATTTATTTTATATTAAAAATTGTTTTACAATAACTAACCCCTATATATATATATATATAGTAAAAAGTTAAAATGAGAACAAAAAAAATGTCAAGAACCATGAGAATTCTTATCTCATTAATATGTATAGGGATAATATTGGTAATAAAATCCCCCATAAATATGTATAGTAGCTATATATATATATATATATATATATATATGTATGTATGTATAGTAGGGGAAAGGGTTAGTTAAGAACCCTTAAAAAAAAAAGAACACGAGAACCATTCTGAGCCACATATTTTTTTCCTTTTTTCTTGTTCACTTACACATGTGTAAGTGACGTGGTGACATTTTCGTAAATATTGGACTCTTTTTATTTACTTTCAGTTTCTTACACATGTGAAAGTGATGCCAATTTACACATGTGTAAGGAGCTTACACATGTGAAAGTGCCGCCAGTTTACACATGTGTAAGTAAATGAAAGGAGTCATTATTTACGAAAATGCCACCGCGTCACTTACAAATGCGTAAGTGAACGGAAAAAAGGAAGAAAAATGTGTGGCTGAAAATGGTTCTCGCGTTCTTTTTTTTTTTAGAGGTTCTCTGAATAACTCACCCATGTATAGCAGTTATATATATATAAAAATATGCAGTGTTAAGTCACATCAACATTATATATATATATATATGTATAGTAGCTATATATATATATATATACAAATATGCAGTGTTAAGTCACATCAACATTTCACTTGAATCCGGCATTGTTATTGCCGGATTGTAAGAGTGATATGACAAGAAAGTTAAGTCCGGCAATAACAATGCTGGATTCGAAATTTTTTTTTATAAAAAAAAGCTATGTGTACCAATCCGGAAATGACAATGCCGGATTCGACCTACGTGTACCCAATCCGGAAATAGCAATTCCGGAATCACTTGTTTCATAAGTTTTTTTGGTTAAAAACTTGTTTGACAAAGTCAATACGAAAACTACTACTTCGATAAAAGATTCCACAATTTATGTTCCTAGTTAGATATAAATTTTCCTTTCAGTAACATTATCTTTTTCTAACTTGTAATCCATAAAATTTGCCATCTTGATTTTAGGTGTACCCAAAATCATGGGCCGCGGTTTACATGCCACTAGACAATGAATGTGGAATGTGAGATCCGAGAACTGGGCTCGGCAATAGTTAGGTCAACAATTCTATCTTCGTGTTTATGCACCTGCTAATTCTTGGCGAGATGAGGCTCCTATTCCAAACAACGTTCTTCTTTGTGGACGGGCTGTTGGACGTGAACATTAGAACTTATTTACAACTTACGTAATTCTTCAAATTCATGACAGATCAAGTGGTTTTTAGGAGGTTATATATTATATGAGGGAATTCAGAATCAGTATTACTTGGATTCATTCATATTTAAATTTGTATCGCAGAAAGCATGTCTCCAATTGTTGTTTCGGAATATCTGTGTTCGGTTAAAAGAGTTATGTTTTGGTGCAAAATCAAAATATTTTTCATTTATTTAAGGAAAATTTACATACCTTATCTTATTATATAAACAACTTTAATCATTATCTATATCTATAATCTATCTATAATCTTTTTTTTGAACGGCAGATATTATTAATAAGATGTAACACTAGCAAGACGCTAGATGTTAATCCAAAATTACAAATACAAACAGATACCAACTAAAGAGTAAGAAACAATAACGACAAACTCTATAGACTACCCGGGCCTTAACTGCTAAGTCCGTAAAAGGAATAGAAAAAACTCTAGCCACTAACGGGTGGACGGGAGAAAAATCCCCACCCTTAGAGGCCACGCCACTGGTTTTCACTCTATAGGTGTTTTTGATACGGACCCAAACAGGCCGCGGGGCAAAAACACACAAATAAAAAGACGAAAACCACACAACCAAGACCAAGAGCAGTCAAAAGTCATCCCCTGATCACAATATCTGGATTGCAATACCAATCTTCCCAAGCCTTATGGAATGCACGGCTTCTGCTAGACATCCAGGAAAAAGAGGACACCACAATATTATTAAACATAACGTTGCAACTTTCCAAAACATTGTTATGAAACTTGTTATTCTTTGCCTTCCATATATACCACCACCATATGTAAATGATAGCTTTGAACACGTCCTTCCTACCAATAGCCCGATTCCTGTCGCACCACTTCAAGAGATCAACCGGGCCCAAATTTGGGATATCGACCCGCATCCAGAAACTAAGCATCTTTCGTGTATCCATGGCCAAATAGCAGTTCTTGAAGAGGTGACTAGTCGTCTCAATCCCGTTCCTGCAAATGTGACAGCTTACTAAAGAGATGTCAATACCTCTAGCAAAGAGATTGACATTCGTGGGGATACCATTGCGTAGTAATCTCCACACAAAAATGTTGATCTTCTTCGGAATTATTCTAGTCCAGCTGAAATGATAACTGGAGGGTCGAGAGTATCGAGTATGGTCAATTTGACGTCTTAACTGAGCAACAGTAAAAACCGTTTCGTTCTGCAAGTTCCACACCCATTTATCAGCACTATTTGAGTCGATGGTCCTGGGTAATAACTTGCAAAGATGAAGGAGCGACTGTTCCTCTAGGCCTGAGCGAATGGGCCTTCTCCACGCCCAAGTCCACCTCCTGTTACACCATCGTTCGCTAACCATCGCTTCTTTGTTTGAGTCTAAAGCATATAGCCGAGGGAAGGAAGACCCAAGTGGTTGATCACCCACCCAGATATCCTTCCAAAATCTAGTATTTCCACCATTACCAATTCTCCTAATCACCAAATCATTAGAATTCGAAAGCAGTGAGTGAGTGTTGTTGACCTATACTACATTATAAATCAAATGGATGGTGTCTTAATTTTTAAAATTTTTAAACATTTCCTTATTTATCATATCATTTACTACCATTTAATATTTATATTTATATTATTTATATATTAATTAACTAAATATTATTTTTATATTAATATAAATAATCAATTTTAAATATTCTAGCAATAATAACAAACATAATTTTTATATACCCGTGTGTTATGCAATCTAGAATCGGCAGTCGGCGAAGCCGGCTGTCGACCACCATCACCTTTTGATGCATGTACTGAATGAAGTTTACGAATTTCATATATACTATAATTTATTTATTTTTTAAATCATTCAAGACCGCGCATCGCGCGGGTACATTGCTAGTATTCTATATGCAATGGTTGCATTTGGGAAATAACCAAGCTCTTTCAAACACTTCAAAACATCTATAGAGTTGTTAAGTTTATCGGTTTGTGATGTGTCAAATAACTTCAACTCCATATAAAGTTCATCAGCATCAATATCTTATCTTTCTTCAAACTTGAGTGCATTTTCAAGAAGATGACACAACAACTTAATACCTTTATCTTCAATTTCCCTCAAGTTATGTGGAAATATAAAGCCAAATAATTTCTCGTACTCTTTGAATTGCTCAAATCTTGTCTCAAATGAAGAACGAGCTTGATCAACAGTATAACACATTATATATATATATATATATATATATATACAGGAAAAGGTTCATGTGAGAACCATTTAAATTGGAAGAATCATGAGAACCTTTAAATGATAACTTGATATGTTCATATGTAAATGGTTCTCGAATGAACCTTCCCACATATATATATATATATATATATATATAGATTGGTTATTGTAAAACAAGTATTAAAGTAAAACAAATAAGATAAGATCTTGACCGTTGGATCATGATAAAACTAATGCACGAAGATTTTCATGATGCTCAATAATTTTTAGTTAATAAAATAATATTGTTTTATTTGTTTTACTTTAATACTTGTTTTATTTAAACAGAACCATTCAATATATATTATATAATATATAAATTATATATTATATTATGTATATATGTATATCCGGTCCGACCGATAAAATATTATGAAATCGGTTCAATGTTCTGTCGGTTTTCAAAACATTGCATGAAATAATTGAAATACTCATTTGAACCCGTTCTAAGTTTTAGTCCCCGCCCAATCAAACCCAAAAAAAAAAAAAAAATTCTACCCAAATTTATCTAACTTTTGAGATGTGGGTTAGAATTGTCAAGTACATGATAAATTATCCTAAAAAATCCTCCTAAAAATCTCCTAACAATGTGATCATAACATTTGGGATATGTGGATTACATTTGACATGTAGACATGTAGTTATGACATTAAGTGGATTATTAGAAGGATATGTTACAAGGATTTATCATTTTCCAATATATTAATATAATTCTTCATATGTTGGTCGTTTACCTTTTGTTTTTTGGTCTTTTTAACTTTTTAACTTGTTATAATATTAACTAGGTAGGTATGGTCGTACGTTGCGCGACTTCAATTATTGCGATTACGTTTATTCTTGATATGGGTCCGTCTTGCTACTTGGTTTGAATTCAGTTTAAACGAAAATCATTATATCATTATATGTTTGCTTAAGAGTTTGTTATATTCAATGTATATTTATTTAAAGGCAATACAACAACCATTCCAAAAGTTTGCAATATCTAATACATATATTTAATTTTTAATTTTTTTAAATGAAGACTCAATTTAAAAAAAAATAAAAAAAAAATCAAATCAAATTAAAAGCAAGAATCCAAATAAACCAAAAAAAAAAAAAAACAAAGTTGGGCTCAATAAAACAAAGGTTATAACTTATAACATTTGCATTTGATAACTTTGGTTTTTTCGCACCTAATGCCGTTAAGCTACTTAGAAAGATCCAACGGGTCATGCACAGTTCGTTATGACACCAAGATATATGAATTGTAGTTTTTAAACGTGTTGGTTTTGCTATACAAAAAAAATTAGCGACGCAGTTTGTTGTACGTTTCCCTTCTATTTTCATATAAAATACTAGAATGTAAATGTATTCGAAAGTATTTCATGTCAAGGAATCTCAACATACAGCTATCTATATCTATCTATAAACATAATCAAAATAGTTTATAAAAAAAATTAGGTAAAAAAAATTGCACATCTTCATCTAACAATTTCTAAACATGAATCGAATCCATATTAACAGATAACAGCATCAAAAACACTAGATCTAAACATAAATCAACGACAAATAGATATAAAGCATCAACCAACTGAATCATCAAGTATATACATATATATAGTGTAGAAGAAAATGATGAGAAATTATACATACATATTAGATAGAAATACATATATAAATAATAATGAAGAATATATACCATCATACTTTCCTCTGTAGCAAGACATGGTGGTTGGAAAACTGGCATGGACTTTCTTGACAGGTTGAGCCTTCAAAGGTCGAGACTAATACAGTGATTTTTCCCATGATTAAATTAACTTTTTAAGGGAATCGAGCTGCAACATTGGAATGCTCGGATTATACTTGGTTGGATCATTCTTTCCGCAACAAGTAAGCAAGAATCACACACATTTGATCTCATCAATCGAATAAACACAAACGGCCCAATTTTGAATGCATACTCAAAACTGTACAACAAAATTCCCCCCACATTTAGACCATTTGTTCTTTTATCTCGACTCAGGAGATGAGTAATAGTGTAATACACGAGACACGATAACATTTTAACCACCGCCACCAGTGGAAGCCACTGGCCTCGGATAAGAAATGGCTTTATTCCCATCAACTTTCCGAGTAGTTTCATTTATATTACTGTCCGCGGCTTTCTGCAACTCTTGGATCTGCTCTAAGGCTTTGACCAACTCATCCGCACTGGGCCTGTGCTTGGGTTCTTTCATGAGACACTTCATTGCAAGTAAGGCTGCTCGGGTTGCAGCAGCAGAAGAGTATTGACCTTTAATGCGTGGGTCCATTATTTGAAGGATCTTTCGTTTGCTGGCTAAGAAAGGCTTAGCAAACACGACTAGTCTTTGCTCGCCAGATGGACGGTTTTTGTCAATGCATCGTCTACCCGTTAAAATCTCAAGAACCACCACCCCAAAACTGTATATGTCACTTTGTGCAGTCAAATGACCTGCAAAATAATATCACACAGGGATTAGATGGGATTAAAATGAAATTGAATCACGAGCATATATATGAGTGGATGATTACAAAAGTAAAATATCATAAAATAGTAATCTAAACTCAGAATAAAAACATTTTAGTAGGTTGTAAATAAAACAACCTAGCGTTAGGGGACCTTCAATCCGTTTTTCATGTTCGACCCATTTGACCCATTCCTCTTTACGTTATAAGGATTATCTATTTGACCCATTTGACATTAAAATAAATGAAAGAAAAAAAGGATCAACCCATTTCCTCTTTACGTTATAGGGAGTATTTATTTGCCCCGTTTGACATTAAAATAAATGAAAGAAAAAAAACAGATCAGCCCATTGATAAGTACATGGATCTAAATCACCACTGGTATGGTGGCGGCTTATGTGTCCGTAGGGATTTTATGACACTAATTACAACTTCTAGAGATGATAGACTTTTGGGTCACTTTTTAGCAATATAACTCTTGAAAATTCCAATGCAAAAGTCAACATGTACTACTTTGAATAAGACTCCTTATATATGTGATATATTAAGAGGCATAAAATTTTGGAAATGGGAGAAGTCAAATGAAGTCAAAAACTATCTCCCATATCTTTGATCCGGAATAGTTCCCATTGTGCAATTAAAGGTGGGCTATATGGCGGGTCAAGTGGGTTGGATAACAAGTCAGAACATGTTCGGGTCAAAGGGTGGTTTTTGGACAAGCTGAGTTGTGTTCACCCGAAACATTTTGTTTAAAGTTTGAAACATTTATAAAAGACTAGCGTGTCAAATATGATAAGAAATATTTTATTATTCCGATACTAATATTATCATTTAGTTAACCGTTCAAAAAAGAAATAACATTTAGTTAAAACTATTTAGGAGTTTCTATGCATTAAATTAAATTTTGGACAACTGTTGACTTTTAATCTTTTTAGCCGTCCTTCAATTTACCAGTTTGACTCGTTGGATATAAAACATAACCGAATAGACCATTCATAATTAAATGGAATAATATTGTCATGTCACAACTAAACAACGTTGCTCCATAGATTACCTGTGGCCACGTATTCAGGAGCAGCATAGCCATGGGTACCCATAACCCTTGTAGAGACATGGCTTTTACCATCAGCCGGCCCATCTTTCGCCAACCCAAAATCAGAAAGTTTTGCGTTATAGTTCTGAAAGCAAGTAAAGATTTGAATTTGTAAGTTGTAAAAGACCCAAAAAAAAAACCAAGCAAAATAAGAACTATCATGAAACAACTAGTTATTTGAGTCATACAGAATCGATCAATATATTGGAGGACTTGAAATCACGATATATCACTTTTGCTTCAGGACTATGTAAGTAGGCAAGGCCCTTTGCAGCTCCAAGAGCAACTTTTATGCGAAGGTTCCAGGAAAGAGGTTGAAAGTAAGAACTTCCTGCCATAAGAAGTATGCAGGAAGGTGATTAGTAGATAAAAATAAATAAATAAAAGATCCGCCTATATAGAGGTATCAATGTTGACCCATCTACCAATGGATGGATCAATCTTGGGTTGTGTTTTATCTTAAACGGGTCAAAATACATAAATGAAATAGCTAAATGGTGAACGGGTTAAATGTTGCCCAAACTCTTTTTTAATGCATAAAGGTTCCTAATGTTTTCTATTGTCTTTGTAATCATAAATAACGTATCATTTATTAATAAAAGATTAAAAGGATGTAATAATGTACAAAAATGTGGTTGTGGGTCAACCTATATGGCCCCGGCTTGTCTCAACCTATACCGAGAAAGGAATCCATTCAAGCCAAACCCACTACCCAATCCGCCCGACTTGCCACCTCTATAATTATGAAAATCAAGGTAGATAAATTGCACAAGTGAGGTACAAATTCAAAAAATCTCACTCCTGAAAAGATGGTTTTCCAAGCTGCCTCTTGGCATGAACTCATACACAAGGAGTCTGTGGTCATCCTCAAGGCAATATCCGATTAATTTAACAAGATTTTGATGATATAGCTGCCCTAAATAATTAATCTCTGCCTGCAAGAATATCAATACAAAATCAGCTTACTAGAAGTATTAATTGCATTGCTTTATTCAAATACAAAAGAAGATCCAACATCGCATGCTTACCAACCATTCTTGGTGACCCTGAATACCTTCATGGTTTAGCCTCTTAACAGCAATGACAGTGCCAGTACCTGGCTTGGCAGCTGCAAGTGATTGTTCATCAATCCACCCTTTGTAAACTGAACCAAACCCACCTTCTCCTAACACACTATCAGGACGAAAATTTCTCGTAGCTGCTTTAAGCACATTAAAACTAAAAGGCTTCAAATTTGCTGACTGCAAAATCTCAGCCTGACTCTTAGGGCTACGAGGGCTAGGTGGTACTGAGGCAGATGTAACCTTACCTGCTCAAAAGACATTAAAGACCCTGTCACAACTAGATATCGAATATCTTAAAACTTGCATCAATGTAATAGTGCCCAAAAAACCTTGATCATATCAGCATGGGCATACATGCTTATTTGACTTATTATTATATATTGTCTAAAGCATAAGCTCATCACTGCATTCAACATATTGCCTTCAGGGCAGGACATTTGTACTGGCCAGCGTTGCCGGTTATCAACGTTTTATGAATTCCTTAAGGTTGATTTTCCAGCAACCCCAACTGGCCCACGCTAAACCCCCTAGACGGCTAGACCCATCATGTAAAAAAAATTTCAAGTTCACCGTATGGTCCACTAAGATACTGGTCCGACCAATTGATCCGCCCTGCCCCTCACCAATGAGTTCATTCTGACAAATCAGCTTTCCTCCTCATATTTTGATAACACACTAGTTACATAACATTCATTTGGGGTGACAAAGATTCATTTCAAAAGAACCAACAATTATACGAATAAACACAATTTATGATCATTTTAGGCAAAACAACAAGAACCCATCTTATATAACAAATCATCGAGCTAAACAATACAAACATTTTATGTATATCTATCTACATACAATCATAAGATATTTTCAAGAAACTAGCAAAAGCTATATAAATTTCAAACAATCCAGACAGAGAGACCTTAGTTTATAAAATTTGCAAACAAATATAACAAAAAAAGAAAAAGAAAAAACTACTCACCATCAAGACGAGAACTTTCAACTTTCAATCTAAAACTAAAACAAGAACCCATTTTTACATCAAACCTCAAGATGGTTTTTCTTCTCAACAATCAATATTCAAACTTTGATTTTATTTTTATTTTTTTTTAAAAAGAAGCTTTTTGGGGAATAGACACAAACAGTTGGCAGGTGTGAACATAAAACATACACACACACAGAGACACTAGATGCGTGTTCAATATGTAAACAATAACGTAGGATATATATATATATCTATATGTATATATACAATCTACGTATCTTTTGAATATTATAATCTGAAAGAACCCTTCCAGAAGAAAAATGAAGACTGAAATTTTGAGTCAAAATTCTTTTTTCCAGTGCAACTTGTGTAGTGTTTTCTTATAAAAAAATTATAAATTTATAATAATCAAATATAGTTGAGCTGTTTTTTTAAGACAAAAAATAAATAAAAAAAAGTGAAAGTGAACATGTGACAGATAAAAGTTTGTTGCTAATTTCTCGCCAAGATATTTTATCATCGTGGTTTGTCTTTTTAGCTATTTTTCCATAAAACGAAAGGAAATCAATTTTACGTACAAGTCAGTAAGGTAGATGCATTAATTATTGTGTACTCATATCACTTTTCTAAAATGAACTACTAGTCTACTAATTTTTATTTTATTTTTATGAAAGGTGTGAATTATTTATAAATATCGGGAGGTTTAGCATATGTTGTCTTAATCGGATCAATGCTAGATAGCCCTTTCACAGAATAGATTCCCAATTTAAATCTCTTCGATGAGAAACCCCTATCATCCAGAGATCTGGAGGAGAAAACTCACCCAAGCCCACCATAAGTGAAAATTAAATACTTGTGGTCATCCCAAATATGTCTAGGGTAGGACTCAAACTTGAGATCTTTTGTAAGAAAACAAGTCTCCTTGCCACTAAACCATTTAGTGATGGTTATTAGTCTACTACTACTTTAAGTTTACTTCAAAGTTCAAACCCTTTTATTATGTATGTTGCTAAAAAACCAACTCGGTTGGCCACTAGTGTGTCTTAGGATGGATCAATGAAGAGTTTTATTTAAAACTCAAGATCTTGAGTTCAAGTCTTTGCTTAGGGATTTTCCTCTTCAAGAGGTTTAATTAAAGAGATCTGCTCGTCTATGGGGCTTTTTAGCGCGGACCCGGTT
>JAOEHQ010045350.1:0-11921 GCA_025447715.1 Asclepias incarnata
TTTTTTGTGATAGTTTCGCCACCACTGCCAAAATGTCATCTTTGAAGCGTACATCGTCTTCGATATCCGCTTTGATCACGTTCTTCACCTCGTTGACGGTCATATGTTTAACAGCGGATTCTGATGAAGGGGAGGAAGCCATTTGGTTTCGAAATGAATAAGATTATGTGGTGTGGTGTGGTGTGGTGTGGTGTGGTCTTATAGCAGTAAAAAGTTGGAAAAAAAAAAAAAAAAATTAACCGAATCCGGCATTGCCATTGCCGGATTCAATACTTTTGTCACATCGTCCGTACAGTCAGGTTACAGTCACTCTTACAGGTTACAGGCACGAGGTTACAGTCACTCTTACAGGTGGTCAAATCATATTTACAATCCGGCATTGCCAATGCCGGATTCGGGTTTTTTTTTATTTTTTAAAACGCCAGGTGTACCAATCCGGAAATAGCAGTGCCGGATTCGACCTACGTGCACCCAATCCGGAATTGCCAATTCCAGATTCACCTATTACATAATTTTTTTTTTCCAAAAATTTGTTTGACAAAGTCAACACAAAAAACTACTACTCCAATAAAAATTTCCACGTACCTTCTATTTTCACTAATACATTCGAATATGTTAGGAAATTCCCTGACACACCCTTCCCTTCGACAACCTCTAGCACCCAACCGAAGATCCCTTCGGTAATAAAGAGAGACAAAACATAAAATAGAGGAGAGATAGAACGAGACCCGAAACTATCCTTGTTTATTCACCAAGTGATTTCCTAGTTTAATACAAACTCGACTTGTACTCCAAGTAGAATCCGACTTTACATATTTAATTCTAGTCTAACTCGAATTTACACTTAACCTACATGTTTAAATTAACTAATATATTTTACAGTATATATTTTGCAAAGAAACTGATGTGGTATGGTCTAACCACCTAGCCTGAACTATATATGTAATATATATATTTGAGAAGATCGGCTAGCGGCCAGAGAAGAGAAGGAAGAAGAGAGAGGCGCGAGTAGCGGCAAGCGAGAAGAGGAAAGAGGGAAAGCCTTGTTGACGGCTGGCGAGAGCAAGAAAGAGTGGAGGAGAGAAGGTCGAGAGGCGGAAGCAATTGGAAAAAGAATATAACAATCAAGCCCTCCTAGCCTATAGCGGCTAGCGAGAGTGTGTATAGAAGCTAGCGGAAGCAAGTGACAAAAGAAATGGCTAATTGGCAAATGGCGGAAGGCGGAAGGCGGAAGGCGGAAGTAAGCCTAGGAGCGAATTACATTATAATACCTAAATAATTGGGCTTAAGGCCCATTATGGACGAAGTGCATGAGGACGTGTGTGGCGAGAAATCGGGTAGCGGAAGGAACATATATTATATATTTATATAAGAAGCTAGAATAATAAACATATGTTAATATGTTTGCAATTCATACCACGTGAATATATATGCATAACATCTCTAGCTTCTAGCGAAAAGCGGGAGGCGGCTGGCGGAAGCAATAGCACCGGAAGCAAAGGGACTGGGCTTGGGCCCATCAACGTCCACAAGGGTTAACAGAAATAATAAGGCGGCAAAGAGCTAATGGGCTTAAAGCCCACTAGGTGGAAGTCAGCTTATATATGCGGACAGCGGGAGGCGTACGTGAATATATAATACATATACATGCCATGGAATATATCAACATGTGAATATGTCTCAAGTTGCAATTCACGTGGACATATAGCATGCTATGACATGCATTATATGTTAAAATATTCTAGAACATCCCATTCCTCCTACGCCGTCGTTTCGTGTCGTATTTTGGGTAAAGGCCCATAATGTACGCGGCCCATGTACGAGGTTACCCTAATTATGCGCCTATAAATATGTCAATCATTAATCGTCAGAACATTATTCTCATTCATTCCGATATTCACTATCACATCCATCAATTCACAAACATTCCTTCTAGAGAGAGAGAGTTCCTCTCTCTAGGAAAATCACCAACACCTTAGGCCTGTGAAAGGCTTGATAGGTTCGCACTGATTTCAGGAGATCTGGTGATTTTCACGGATAAAACCCATCGTTGATTGAGCCTGTCAATCTGTGCTCAAACAGAAACTATTACCACACTTGGTCCCGTAATTTTCTAACCTTAAAACAAGTACTGACATTAGAGATAATACATATGAGTAATTAAGAGAATTACCAGGTGCAGCATAACCTATTGTGCCTACCATACCAAGGGAACTTGTGCGGCTTCCAGAAAAATCATGGGAATATTGAAGAAATCTTGCTAAGCCGAAATCACCAAGATGAGCTACCATGTCGGCATCCAACAAAATGTTACCAGGCTTAATATCACAATGAACCATCGGTGATCCACACTGGCAATGAATATAATCAAGGGCTCTAGCCACATCAATCACTATGTTCAACCTCTGAAAGAAGTTTAAACTTCTGGTTTCCTCCTCGATCTCTAGACCAACTATCGGATTCTGATGCAACCAGTCTTCCAAACTCCCATTGACCATATATGAATAGATAATTGCTTTAAAGTCATTCCCTTGAAAATCAATACCTGAACAGGAAGTTATAATTTTCACAAGATTCCTGTGTCTAATCTTTCTCAAAGCTTCGCCTTCGGCAATAAAAGTCTTGTGAGCGCCATGAACTGCAAGTTTTAGTACCTTCACAGCAACAACTTGTGGTCCATCTTTTTGAGAGAGAACGGCCTTATACACAGAACTGAACTTTCCAGAACCTATCAAGTTTTCGGATGAAAACCCATTGGTTGCTTTCTGTAAGTTTCATAAACAAAATAGGACGTTACCGCTATGACTAGGAAACACATCACACTTACAACTGGTATGATGATTTTTAAGGAATGAGAAGTTCGGTTTTTCCTTTCTAATTCTTCAAGAGTACACTCAGGCAAATGAAATTCTTGAACACCACCACAAAGCTTAGCATTTCCATTAATGGAAACAATGCTTGTATTTTTAAAAGCTCCCTGTTCTGGCAACTTTCCTTCAAAACTGTTGAAAGATAAATTTAAAGTTCTGAGAAACACAAAATCTCCGAGGTACGAGGGAATTTTCCCTGTTAAGTTGTTGTGGGAAAGATCTAGAGCTTCTAGTCCTTTCAGTGAGCTAAATGTATCTGGAATTTCTCTTTGAAAGGTGTTTCCTGATAAGGATAATTCAACCAAACTCGTGCATATTCCAAGACTAGATGGAATTACCCCCGACATGTTGTTGTTTGAAGCAGAAAACTGCTGCAAATTCTGCAAGTTACCTATTTCGGAAGGAAGAGGACCCACAAAATGGTTGTAAGAAAGGCCAAGACCTAATGTCAATGAAGATAGACTGAAAATCTCTTTAGGTATGGTGCCACTTAGGTTATTATAGTCAAGTTGCAACAGCTGCAACTGTCTACAATTTGATAGACTATACGGTACAGTTCCCTCAAGATTGTTATAATATAAATCAAGTATGTTCAATAGTGTGAGATTTCCCAATGAGAAAGGTATGGAACCTGATAATGAGTTATTTTGGAGTGACAATACTCCCACATTTTTGAGATTCCCAATTGACTCGGGAATTCTACCTGTGAATTGGTTGGAGTGTAACCTCAGTATCTGAATGTTAACTATCCGCCCAATTTCAAAGGGGATATTCCCAGAAATTAAATTTGTATGTACAAGTAGCTGAGTGAGTTGGGTAAAATTGAACAATGATTTCGGCAAGACTCCTCCAAGATTGTTGTTATCGAAAATCAATATAATTAAGTTAGTACAGTTGGCCAAAGATGATACAAAGTCTAAATTATCAGATTTTCCATTCCCAAGTAGATTATGACCAACCGCAAACCATGTCAATCTTGTTAGCTGATCGAAACTTGGCATAGTTTCGGTGAATAAGTTGTCACCAAGATCTAGGTATTCAAGATTCGATGCATTAGATAATGAAAATGGAATGGGTCCAGTAAATTTGTTTACTGGAAGGTTTAAATATTCGAGTCTAGGAAATCTTTGTGCAATGTCTGCAGGGAGGCTCCCTCCAATCTCATTGTAATCCAAACTTATTAAAATTAATGATGAAAGATTGAAAAACGAAAATGGTAAAGTGCCTGAAAAGTTATTTCCAGAGAGCCAGAAATACGACAAATTGGACAACTGGCCTAGAGTATCTGGAATGCTTCCATGGAAATTATTTGACCCAAAAGATAAATACTTAAGGGACGTAAAGTTTCCAATAAACTTGGGTAGTTCTCCTGTAAGGTTATTGGAGTGGAGGTCTATGACTAGAAGCTTAGTGAGTGATTCAAACTCATTAGGAAAAATCCCTATGAACTGGTTCCCACTCAGATTAAGAGCTAAAAGATTTAGACATCGAGATATATTCGAAGGAATTTCACCTGACAGAGAATTGTTAGAAATTCCTAGCCCCCTTAATCTTGATAACCTGCCAACTTCCTGTGGGAGGTTGCCTGTGAAGCTATTCTTGTTAAGGAGAAGCTCCCTAAGAAATGACAGGTTACCAACTGCAGGTGATATTGAACCAGAAAGGCCACTAGACCCCAAATTAAGGCTGACAACTCTCTTGTCTCTTAGATCGCACATGATACCTGTCCAGTTGCAGAAATGGATCGAATCATCCCATGATCTCATGATCTGATTTGGGTCCAAGCTTATGTGTCCTTTGAAAGAGAGCAAGGCTAAGCGGTCTGTCTCATCACCATCAACAGCAGAAGAAAGAGAGGGAAGAATACAAAACAACACAATGCAAGGAAGGAAGATGTGTTGCCCAGGTTTGATTGAAGAACAAGGTATGTAATTGAATCACTCAATTATCATTGAATCAAATGTATACAATCACTGTATATATGAATCTGATTACAAAGTTGGATTCGAAACTGAAATAAGCATTCCTATATATACTAGTTGTTTCCGGCGGTTACTTCCGAAACGTTGCGATGCTTCACACGAGCCATGTCTCCTTGGACCGTCGTGTCTATTTGCTGTGTGAGGCCCAAAACCGCCGGCCCTTTTCTCAACAGACATGTCATTTCCTTTCTTTGCCATTTATACTTTATACCCCTCAAGTCTTAAACTAATTACAAAGTCCAACAAGATGTACATCTTATGTTTGTGGATGCAATGCTTTTAAAATTTGCCATTTCAGTTGAATAGAGCATAATGAGAACATCAATAAATACTCCAATTAATACTGTTGATATGATCAGGGACGTAGGTTCACCAGTTTAAACTTGCAATCGTCACGTATATATTATCTTTGTTTTATCCTGTTGTAGCTATAAACGAATCCATGTGAAAAATGCAGCATCTTTTAGTTAGCTAGTCTTTGGTTGAAAAGAGATTAATATATAGCTAGAAGTCATGTCATGATGTCATCATATGGTTGTATTATAATCAAGTGTATATACATTAAGGTTGACAATTTTGTGTTGGTAGAAACAAGGCCGGCCCTTAGTAGGAAGAGATAAAGCGCCCGCTTTGGACCCTCAAAAGTTTAGGGCCCCCATATTTTTTTACATAATGGGTTTAATGTTTTATATATTTGGGCTTAATGTTTTGTATATTTTACCAAATAAGAGTTCCAAATTTCCAACCTTTCTTATAAAAAATCCCCCCCTTTTTTTTTCTTTCTTTCTTTACATTACTTTGTATGCTAATAAACTAGGCTCTCAAAATTGATCTCGCTTAGGGCCACCAAAAAGCTTGGGCCGGCACTGGGTAGAAAACACATACTTCGATCCCTAGATAGTTCAAGTTTGAACAATAATTAGTTAATTATGTTTCATTAACTATTATCAAAGTAATATTTTTCAAATTTGTTTAAAAGCAATCTTGTTTAATTGTTGACGCAGAAGGAAAACAATGATAATACACCAAAGGTGTTAAAATAATAATTTGAGAGAAAATTTTGATTATTCGATATGATGCCCTTTTAAGAGTTGCAGGCTCATTATTGAAAGATCGAGTGGATCTATATATTTTTGACAGGTATTGCCAAAAATCTCAAAAACTAAAAACGCCATTATAACAATGAAATTAATTAAACAGCTAATATAACGTGCAAAATTACTGGAAGCCAGATTTCACAAGTTTAACATTCAAATTCAAAGAAAACATAATAAGTGAGAAATTCATATTTAGGGAAGATTCAAAATTGGATCCGAAATATATGCAGCATCTTTTACTTAGTCGTTGGTTGAAAAGAGATTAATATAGCAAGAAGGAACGTCAGGATGTCATCATATGGTTGTATTATAATCATGCGTATCTACATTAAGGTTGACAATTTTCTGTTGGTAGAAAATAAATATTTCCCTAGTTCAAGCCTGAACAATTATTTCATTAACTATTATCAAAGTTATATTGTTCAAATTTATTTTATTTTATTTTATTTTTTTTATTTTTAGTAATCATGGGTGTCTTATTCGCTTTACGAGCAGACTAATCCCAGGAGCTGACTCGCTTTGCGAGTCCAGAGTCAGAGCAGCCTCTGTGGCCACCAAGATATCTTTTTTAAGGAACCAGGGATTGAACCCCGTGACCTCCAGGGATCGAATTTCATCCTTTTTGGAGACACATGCTCAACTAATGAACCACCACCCCAGTGGTTTATATTGTTCAAATTTGTTTAAAAGCAATCTTGTTTTTTGATGTAGAACGAAAACAATGATAATACACCAAAGGTATTAAGATAATAACATGAGAGAAATTTCTGTTTATTGGATGCCTTTTAAGGGTTGCAAGTTCTTTATATATAGAGCGGATCTTTTTGGCAGGTATTGTCAAAAATATCGGAAACTAAAATTGACATTAAAATGAAATTACACAGCTAATAAAACGTGCAAAATTACTAAATTATTGGAAGCCAGATTGCACACATTTAGTTAATAATTAAGCAGGGTCGTTGGATTGTGAGGGATTTTTATCTCTTTAATATAATCTATATCAATATCAATTGGTGCCTTGGTGGTATGCTGGGCAGATTATGATGCATCTCTAAGTCTCTAACATATGTTCGTATTTACTATTTAATTATTTAAGTCGTAAGAAACTTGAACATCGTTGACTTTAAATTTATAGTGTGAATCATAAATTGAGTGAGTAGAATAAATTTCTCTCAGCCATTGCCCGATACTCTGCCTCAGCCGATGATCGAGAAACGGCAAATTGTTTCTTTGACTTCCAAGAGATGGCTGCCCCTCCTAGTAAAAGTAAGTACCCAGTCTTTGATCGTCTAATGAATGGACACCCAAGCCAATATGCATCACAGTATGAGGTGAGCTGCATTCCACCTTTGTTAGACAACAAAAATTCCTTTCCCTGACATGGTCTTCAAGTACCGTAAAACTCTAATAACTGCGTCCAAGTGGTTCTTTCTTGGATCTGACACAAACTGACTGAATACATTCACGGAATAAGCTATGTCAAGTCGTGTAGCTTGCAAGTAGAGTAAGCAACCAACGAGTCTTCTATACTGATTTGCGTCGACTTTATCTTCTTCATCTCCTTTGTCAAGTTTCAAGTTTTGCTTCATTGGGAACGAGCTTGGGCGTGACCCTTGAAAGCCACTGTCTTCAAGTATGTCTAGTGTATATTTTCATTGGCTAAGAACAAGCCCTTCTGACGTTTTGGACACTTCTATACCAAGAAAATATTTCAAGGAACCAAGATCTTTGATGCTGAATGTAACACTTGTCATTTAAAAATAAAGATTTCCAAAAATTTTGCCTAACGGCGTTTAATAATGCAAAAGTAATCATATAAAACATTAACCGATCCGTAACGGATGGTTCGCTTAATAAAAGGTGTTACAAAGCATATCATTACAATAATTCAAATGGAAACCCAAACGGTTGTCCAACAACAAACAACCAAGATAACATCATAAATAAGTCATAAACATTTGGACCAATAATAAATGTCTAAATAGAGAGGCTGCTATTGGGTGAACTAAGGTCAGCTCCATAAATCGTCTACTCAAGCCTCGCATCTCATCTCATGTACCTGCTCAACCTTGCTGAACCTGAGGGAACAACATATTTAAAAGAACAAGTGTTAGCTAATTAAAGCTAAGTAAAATAACACTATTTGACAAAATATTTGTCCATTTTAATCATTATAAAAGATAACATTTTAATCATTAAGGCACAAGTCATTACACATCATCACATCATACATCATAGGATTTACAATACAATCCTAGTTGTGCCTATCCTCATTTCACACATCACATATCACATATCGCATCTCATTAGGTGTGATATAAGCCACGCAATATTACATATAAGGTACGGGTTGTGTGTAGGCGATCATAAGACTCGACAGGGAACCTCACACCCGACTCAATGGTGATCCTAGAGTATTCTGAAAAGTTTAAAAGGTGAGAAATTTAAAAATTTACAGAGTGATGGCAAAATTTAAAATTCCACAAAAAGAAAATAAAATTCATTACAAAATTTAAAAATCCGGACATAACAAAATTTAAATTTTAATTATAATTTATAAAGTAAGTGAAAGGGAATGGTAAAACGTTTTTTTTATTTTTCCTTATTTGAACTAAAATGTTCATTTACAACCTTTAACTTTAGTTTAATTTTAAATTTTGCTTTTAACTTTGTCTAAGTTTACATATAATAGTTGAGAATTGAGATAACTTTAAAATTATTCACAACTATTAAGAACCTTCATGTTATTGTTAATGTATTGATAAATGCACATGGAATTACGGATTGCAGAGGCACACCCTTTGGATTTAGGATGTGATAGGCGAATAGTACCCCGAATCACCGGTTCAAATAAAACAATAAGAAAAAAAGGATAGATCTACGACTCATTTGGATACAGATTCACCACCAAACGAAACCGTAGGGCTGCGATTTCTAACCGAAGATACAGGTACACCACTACGGTCAGAGAATCGTGTCTAAGAACACCACCCAACGTGCCACGGTTGAGATAGCATAGACACAATAATTTAACTCACAAAAATGAGAGAAACTATCACACAAGTTTTCCTCTAAATCATCTCCCCATTTTCATTTAAGAAGGTGCTTTAAATAACACAATACAAAAGGTTAAACTACCTATCCCATGATGCTAAAAATAAGGAGGTGGTAACCTACCTTTTTGACAGCAACAATACAACTGAAACAATAAAAACTGAATTATTGAAACTAGAACGGAACAAAAAAACAAACTAAAACAACTGGACTGATGCATCTTGTCATTGGGCTTGACTTGCTTATCTTCATTTGGCTTGGACTAAATTAACCCATGTATTGTTGAGATGGGCTGTGTCCTGAACATCCATCTGGGCCTGATCTCTATCACTTGGTTTCTTGGTCCTAACAGATAGTACTCCTAGGCTATTAGTTTGGATTACCTATCAGATCTTTCGAGGTGTTTGGCCCGGCTAGGGGACCTTCGAGGTAGCGATCTGGCTACAAGGGTTGAATATACTAGAATCAATAATAAGGGTCCTTTTGAATGGGCCAACATATCATGCCTTTTTATAGATAGTCCATTGTAGGCTGCTATATTTTTTTTGAAAGCTATGTGGGAGTCCCCTTGAGCAAGTCATTCAAACAATTAATAGGTGGGACTTGTTGACGTATGTATGGAAGTTGACGATTGTATATAGAAAAGAAATTGAAAAGCTTTATTATAAATAAGTGTCAAGAGGGGGTTACATTTTGATAATTATGAACGTCCTAGCTGCATAGTAGCTTTCTTGAGGGATAGTGTTCGGCATAATGCCTATTTAGGCGAGATTGTTGCAATAGGTCATGGCATCTCTTCATGTATCTTTGAGATACTCGATTCTTGCCGAGAGGTCACAATTTTTAGGCCCCTTGTCCCGTGTTGAAAGGCCATCAAACTTTTTTGTTACACTTCGTATGGTATTTGGGCATGGGGTGTAGTGTAGTGTGCCTTTGTTGTTTCCCTTCGTTTCATATCAGATGGCTCTGTGGATATGGCATATCACCTAGCGGGAGGGGTATCATATGTTTCTTTGGCTCGACCGGGTGAGTGACGGTGGTAGCGCTTTTGTGACGACGATTCCTCCTTAGTATCCTCATTTCGTTTACTATAAGAGGGAAGGGTTGTCTTGACTCCATGGGAGGATAAGAATTTCACCTGGGTGTGGATAGTGGAGGCGAACGTTTTTTAAGTTAATTCTTTCGGTCCTTGGTTATGGGTAATCTCCGATGGTAATGTTGACTCTGATTTCTCCAACTGGCTAGACGTGTTCTCCACCAAAGCGTGTGAGAGGCTTCGGAGCGGTGGTTAGGTTGTTTCTAATGGTCGTAGGTAGCTTGAAGAAACTTTCTTCATATATGATATCATACGCCCTTCCTCAATGGACGTGGGCCTTATTCATTAAAGTTGGTCTGATATGGGCACTAATGATCATCGGTTTGCTGGAAGTTTAAACATCAATGAATTTTGGCCTTATCAATTATAGATGGTCCAATGTGGGCCTGATTTGACAGTTCTTCTATTGCCTTTTTTATTTGAACACTAAAGTTTGTGTCGTCGCCATAATCTTTATGAAATTCGTAGAATTTTTCAAAGTCTTTATTTTCCGATATCATTCTTCGTGGGTGTGGGAAGGTGAGCGCTACTTGTTCCATGGCAACAATTTGTCTTGGGAGTTTGTGAGGTTTCATAGGATTCCGAGGCTTGTGTTGTTATCCTTGTTGTTTCCTTGATCATTGTCCCTAGTATAAGGAGCGAACCTGTTACTATTAACCCTACCATTGCGAGTGTTCCTTCGTCTTCCTCTGGAGTGGTCGTTATCTATCATGGAGTTTCCAATGTTTTTTGTCATGGTTTCTCTAGCATCTAGCCAAATGTGAGCCTTTTGTGTGAGGGCATCATGTAGATCAATAGTGAGGTATTCTACAAGAAGACGGAACCATAGGCTATGAATGAGCCCGGAGATTCGTTGTGTTTCAGAAAGCCCTTTTATTTGTTGTGGCCGTTTGTATAGTGGGTGATGAAGGCCTTGGATCATTCGTTCTCTCGTTGCTTGACGTTATGGCCAACACATGTGTCTTATTATGCTTCTTTTACATGCTAAATTGTGCTCATAATTTACTCTTAAGCTCTTCGAAGTTGTTGACAGACAGACCATCGAACCGTTCTCTTGCATCCCGGCATATTCCATCTTTGTATTAGTTCCACTCCTACAAAATTTTTCAGGAAATCATCTGAGTCATTCTTGTCGTCGTAGTACTGAAGATGAGGTGGATACTTTATCTTCGCAGGCAAAGGATGATCTAGAATTTCTTTGATGAATGGATATCGTCTTGCTTGAGGTGGGAGACATCAGTGGGAGGTACGTTGTTTCCCCCGGTTATTGGGCCCGTATCCCATGGAGGTCCCTATGGCGGATAAGCTCTATATGGAGGCGCGTAAGGCGGGTAAAGGGGATGCGCTGGATGTAGTCCCTAGTTCTCTTGAGGTCCATTGTTCTTTGGTAGCTCCGTCGTGGCGGCGTGCTATGTTGTGCCATCTAGCCTATCTTGCGGATCCAGTGGCTGCTGATTTGGTGGGTAAGGATACGTCCATGGTGCCCCATATGTAGGGTGAAGAGGTAGGAAGGAGCTATTAGGGTACTGTAGTGGGTTCAACTGGGCAGAGCCATATTGTTCGTCCTGTCCACTTGGTTCCGCATCCCGCTGGTGTTGGTTCTTGTTGTATTTTCAAAAGCGTTGAAGGGTGCGACGGTTTTTCCTTGGGATGATGGGCGTGTTTCAGGATGGTTTCCATGGTGTTGCTAGTTTGGATACGTCCTAACAGGGTATTCGTGCGGATCTACGTATGTGTTAGCGGCATTACGGAGGTGTGCCTGGGGAGGCTCCATTTCTAGTATTCGTCTGCAGGTTTTGAGTCATATTCTCTCTCGTGGCTC
>JAOEHQ010045361.1:0-33614 GCA_025447715.1 Asclepias incarnata
ATGCATATGTATCATGTTACTTTCAATTGTTTTTCTGCCATTGTTTCTGAACTTGACAAACTACTTGAGGTTGCATGTGTAGTCGGTAACTCCCTCGGCTTGTTTTGCTTCTACAATACTTCTGACAAACAGAAAGTTGTACTTTGGAACCCTTCAATCAGAAAGTCAGTTGGTATTGATGTGCGTGGAGTGTTTGTTCGACACGACGTTTAAAACCGCTGTTGTTGGTTTTGGGGTTTGTCCTGTTACTTGTGACCCTAAACCTGTTAAGATTACGTGCAGCAGGTCTAACATCCCTTGGGAAGTTGAAATTTTCACATTAAGCTATGGGAATTGGAGGATTAAATCTACTAATCTGCCTCGCGGTTTGGTTAGAGTCACATGGTCTCAGATAGCCATAGATAGGTTTATTTATTGGGCTGCTTATAAGATTTGTAAATGTGACTCACTTGACTTGATTATCTCGTTTGATCTGACTAGTGAAGAATTTGGAGTAGACGACCTCCCGGAAAATATAGCAAACCAGCCTCCCAGAACTTTTTCAATCTCTAAGTTAAGGGAGTCTCTTGTTGTGCTGCAATTCTCTATGAATTTTTGGAAGCAAGTTTGTCCAATACGAGTCATGAATAATGGTGTTCCAAACTCATTTACAAAACTATACACCATCTATGCGCAAATGCATCAATAAAAAGAGTTCTGGTAATTCAGGAATAGCGCCAATAATCGAAATGGATGATGATAGTAAAAGCTATTATGTGTCGGATGCCATTTCAGTTTTTGAACCTGAATCAGGACACATCAGTGAGATTGGGGTTACTGGTATGACCTACTCGGGTGGTAAAAAGTCCTTAAATTGGTCACAAATTAAAAGTTTAGTCCTTCAATCGACGAAAATTATAGTTGCGTATTTTTATTAACAACAAAGGTATATTTGTATCACAAAGTAATACACTAGCAAGGTGCTAACTGCTAAAGATGAAATACAAGAGGTCAGACTGCATCACAAAGCCATTACGGAACAATTACAAAACAGGGGAGCAAGCCCATTCAACCTAATTAGGCTTACAAGTTTTACTTTTATTGGAGAACCAAATATAAGAGGTAGAATAGCTTCTCCGGCTTGGCACGACCATCATGGAAGCAGATTTTGTTCCTATTGAGCTATTTGAACCAAAGTCCAGATTTTGGTTAGGGACAGGTTGTCGGCCCAGATTAGAAGATGGAATTTATCTGAAGGGTATCTGACCTTCCACCAAGTGGTGATGAGTGACCTGATACGGACCGCGACACTGCAGGTAACGTGCAGGCCCTCACTAATGACAAGAATGTGTTTTGTGTTACAGTTGGGGATAACATTGTTATCCTTGTACTGACCTCAATTGCATTTAAAAGCCTTAAAACTACATTTTATTATTACTCATCTAGGGTCCTTTACGAGTGTTGACAAAAGACGTTTTGTCTTTAGTCAAAATGTTTATAAGAGGCAATGGACAGATTCAAGGTCATTGTTGCAAACCAGGCAGCAGGATGAGTCTATGTTAATGTTTCAGTGAATGAGGTTGAGCCTTTTGGGCAGGGGGTCACAGGATATTCTCCAAATATTTGTAATTTTCTTGATTGGTGCGAACCAATTCCATGAGGTAGGCCCAAAGTTACACGAGAGGTAGCTGCCACCATAAGTGACGGAGAATGTTTTTGTATCCAGGATTATCTGGAGTTAAATTTGAGCAGCAGTTTGTTGTAATTCGAGTAGCTGGCAGTTTCCTGGCCCGACCTTACACATTACTATTAGTCTACTACTATAACTAGTACTATTGTATGTCATGTATTTGTAAGGGGGTGTCCCCACCGGCATTCGCTGTGTGTGAACCTGTCCACTAAACAGCAAAGCGCCCTGGCTTGCGACCATTATTCGTCAGGTATTCAGGGTCCGTCCCCAACAACATTCAATGTGTGTGAACATTGTCCATTGAACAATGAAGCATGCTGGCTGGTAGTCAGGCTGATGTACTCTTTTTTTTTTTTTTTTTAACTTTCTTTTTTGGTCGGTTTTTTTAAATAAAGTGGTCATCGTTTTCATTTTTTTGCTTTCTACAAACAGTTGTATAAAGTTACTATTATAGGTCATGTATTTGTAAGGGGCCTTCCTCATCGACATTTGTTGTGTGTGAACCTGTACACTAAACAGTGAAGCGTGCTGGCTTGCAGCCATTATTCGTCAGGTATTGGTCAGGGTCGTCCCCAACAAAATTCACTGTTTCAAATACATCTTCAAATACCACATACACCAAGACATATGGTGCTAAAACTTGACATAAAGGATGGACAGTAAGCTTGAAAATGAAGGGAAAATAAAACTAGTTTGAAAAATAGTATGCGTCTTTACTTGAAACTCTAAGTGTTTACTTGTCCGAAATCAGAGTTAAAGTAGTGGTTCTCTCTGTCAAAACCCCGGGTTCAATCTGCAGTGGCTCCAAAGTATCTACAATATCACGCATAAGTGGTCTGGCTTTGGGGTTACGGTTTAAGCAATGGTAAGCTAGCATAGCCGCCTTGTGGAACCCTTTAACCGGATAATCTCCTAGTCGGGGATCTGCAATGTCTAGCAATTTCTTCTTTTCTTTTAGCAAAGGGAGAGCCCAATCTGCAAGATTCTGTTCTCGGGGTGGTCTTGATTTGTCCAATGATTTTCTTCCGGTTAGAAGTTCAAGAAGAACGATACCATAGCTATAAACATCACTTCTTGGAGTTAGATGGCCTAAAATGATAGGAATTTTCATTAGCAAGAGATAGAACCGACTAACAGAAAATAGTTATAGAAAAGAACGCGGATGGGGTCAGATGAGCCTATAGCTCCCCAAACTGATGCACAAGGCCTCTTAAATCCTTTTATCCAATAATTAGATTACTATTATATAAAAATGCAATCTATACATCATATCTGTTACTAAATTACTTAGAAATTAGTATATAACTGAAAGGTTTGGACAAAAAGTATTTCATGTCAACCCATCACGACCTGCATCTTACTGAAAATGGACCATTTGACCCGTTATCAACCCACAAAGCGTAGTTTGCCACCTCTAGTATTATGTTGTAGCGATACGAAGATAACATGAAGCAGGGAATGTTAACAAACCTGTCATAATATACTCGGGTGCTGCATAACCATATGTTCCCATTATGCGAGTAGAAACATGAGATTTATCACCAACAGGACCGTCTTTAGCTAAACCAAAGTCAGAAAGCTTTGCATTATAGTCCTGTCCATGAAATGGTAAGTCAGTCGTTTACGTTCTACTGGACCAATATTCACTTCTCACATCAAGTTAATGGTACCCACTCGCATCTTCATCTTGTTACAGCATATATATATATATATATATATATAGAACCCACGGTGTTATATGGTCGTAAGGGAAAACTTCCATCAAGAGACTTGAAATCTTAGATACCGACAGAAGATAGTAACATGATATGATATCAGATATGTGTTTGGGTTTTGTGGACTAACCGGGTCTAGTAAAATATTTGAAGTTTTGAAATCACGATATATGACAGGCTTCGCTGCATCATGGAGGAAGGCAAGTCCTTTTGCTGCACCGTAAGCAATCTTCATCCTAATTGACCATGGAAGAGGAAGTAACACCCCTGCAATGAAATAACCTTTGAAGATGCTAAACAATTTCATTAACTTTAATAGTTACGGCTAGGAAAGCAATCCTCTTGTCTTCCTGATCGACCGTTCTTTCTTACGAGTCTCAAAGAGAGAAAACTTTGCTCTCTGGTATGCTAAATTTGCTAGGTCAAAAGTTTTCAGTAAAAGTCAAACATGGATTTGTTTTGTTTGAACAAATTAAAGGAAGTAAAATCAATCTATACCAAACCAAAAAACCTTTGGTCTAGACGTATTGGGGCGACCTATTAACCAAGAGATTGTGGTTTCGAGTCTCACTAGACACAAAAAGATGTAATATAGCCGTTAGGGTATCATCTATGCCATTCATAAGAAAACATAAAACCGAAGAGCCAACCTTATGGAAACGAAGTGTTAAAGAGTCTAACCACGACTAAGTCAAATGTACCAACACTAAAGAATGTGCAAACAGAGAATTCAAATCAGCAAGTTTGTAGTTAAGATTTAACTAAAACCAAAGGTGTCCCGGAATAGCCACTTAAATGAATACTCGACCTTGTGAACTTACATTCACCGTTTTGGAGTTGAATTAGTCGTAGTTTTTCTCTCGAATGGTTGGAAAAATGCTTACATTGATCCTATTTTTGTCTGCAACTTCTTGGAAGCAGGGGGGTATTTGAATGAAAGAACGATAAAATTACAACATTATGCAAGCGAACACTTACTTGAAAACAGATTGTTCTCCACGCTTCCACGAGCCATGTACTCGTAAATGAGAACTCTGTGTTTGTTTTCACAGCAGTAGCCAATCAGTTTCACCAAATTTGGATGCGAGAGCTGCCCCAAAAATATGACCTCAGCCTACCAAAACCACAAGAGTTATGCTTAACTGGAAAATAACCAAATCTTATATACTCAAAGCATATATACATGTATGTTAATACATACCAGCCATTCTCTATGGCCTTGATAACTATTATCCCCGTCGTGAACTTTAACGGCTACTGGAACAGGCGGAACCCTCTCTTTCCCATCATCATCATAAAGGAACCCTTTGTAAACACTACCAAATCCACCTCCACCTAGCATGTGATCTTGTCTAAAATTTCCAGTGATTTTTCTTAGTTCATCGAATGTAAACACAATTAACGGATTAGTAGCAGAACTACGGCGAAAGTCTTCTACTTCTTTAGGATTTGATGGCAGCTTATCTTCTTCCTCCTTTCTTCTAGCCATTGAAGTTTCATCCTTGGTCAACTCTAAAATACAAATTCATTTGACTTCTCACTAAACTTGTATGTATATATGGAACAATACTATTTTATTTTTATTTTTTTTGGAAGGAAATATTACACACCACACAACTATTCACATATTTGTCTACGGACTCAAACCCACAACTTGATTGATGGCCACCGGTGACGGAGCCACATGGAGGCGAAGGTGGCCACAGTTCACCCACAGTGTCTATAAAGTAATAATATTTTTATGTATTAGTTTAGTCCAACGTTGATGGGCCCAACAACAAAACAAAAATTCATGTTCGCCCTGTTAGACCTCAATTCCTGGCTACGCCACTGTGGACCACTACGAAAACCGCTAGGCCAAAACATCGGTGAAGTTAGGAAACTCTAATGGTCCAAACTAGCAGACTCAAAACAAGCATGAAATACAGAAATATACATGCAAAGAAACAAGCATAGGAGGGTAAAAAAAGCAAACCAAATATAATAAAGAATTAGTTTTGCTTCCTTTTTTTTGTATATATATATATATATATATTATCAAAGCAGGAACACCACCTTTTCTCTTTCTTAACATCATAATAGAATAAACCAAATCAGGAACATACCTACAAAGATTCATCTCAAAGCAACAAAGTATAAAAAATGGAACATATAACAGAATATGATATGATGATTCCTAGCTAGGTTTTATATTTTAATCAGTCTACATATATAGTTCTAATTATGAAATATACACTAACAAAATAACAAAAAAAACACCTAATTTTTGTGTCAAATTGCATGTTAAAGAAAACCAACCTGGTTTTGTGTTAGATGAAACTCTGTATATTGATGGTTTCCACTTACACCAGCAGCTACCCATAATACGCTTAATGAAATAAAAATCAAGATTACTAATGTTATAAACTAGAAAAACAGCCCATTAAAAGAAAAGTTAAAAAGGATTTAAGCCACTTCTGAAAGTTTGAATATTTAAGAAAACCCAAAAAGTAAGATTGTTAATTTAAAAATATTCAACACTAATTTTTTGTGTGGAGATTTCTAGCTTGTGTGAACCAACCATCTTTCTTGATTGTAATCATGAAGTGGAGTGTGAAAGTGGTGGGGGCTGTTTTCCATAGGCATGTTGCTTAACTATGTTTCTATATACATCTATCTATATCTATATATATAAGATATATATATATGTATGTGTGTATCTATATCTATATATATATATATATATATATATATATATATTGTGCTTGTGTGTGCTGTTTCTTTTTATTGTTTGGACTTGTATGTTAGTGCTTCCTTTGGTGCATTTGAGTAGCCATCAGTCCTTGTCTATCTTCTCATAACATTCCTTTTATTTTTATATATAGCCTAAGTATGACTCTTTTTGTATTCTATTCACATAGATTCCTTCAATAGTGCATCAATGGGCCTTTATATATTCATATAGTATATCTATATTTCCAAAATTTTGTAACTATATTACCGACCAGTAACTTAATTTGATCATGTGAATAGCATGTGCAATTAATTTTTATGACCAATTAAAGGAAGTTATAGTATAGGCTATTGCACACTGTAAATGGAAATGAAGAATGAGACCTTGTGTTTTGACAAAGGGTCGCAATCCCGCGAGAGTGAGCTAACTCCAAAAACCCGTCCTACTGAAATAGATTTCGCGGAAAACCAGCTATAGGAGAGAGAAGGAAGGGAAGGTAGACAGTGTGGTCACAAGCAACTAATATTATGTCACTATATTGCTTAAAAGGATTGTACTCAATGCCATTAACAACTGTACTTCCATTGAAAAAACTCAAATCACCTTTGCAACAACTTTTGTGATTACTTGTTCAATTTCTTTTGTGGCATCTATTAGTATAGTGGGTCAATCGAGCGAGATCCGAATACTAAAACTAGAGGTGCCAGTTTTGTCCACATAGTCATGGGCGGGTCGATTTTGGTTGTGTTTTATTTAAAATGGCTGTTCATATGAGAGCATTTAGTTAAGAAGGAAACAAGTCAAATTGGTTAAATGGGTCACATGACGTGTATGTTTAAATGCATACAACCTCGTACATATTTTGTTCAAAGACTTTAGATCATTATTGTAATTATAATTAAAGGATGAATTAATTTATTTAGAATATATTGAGAAAACTGGGTAAAAAGTGTAATTAGCTGGCCAGTTGAACCAGACCCAGGCCGTTTCGACTTGTATTAGAAAACACAATGTTTCAACCCGTACCAGTTATGATCCGTTACCCAACCCGCCCATCTTTGGAACCTCTTAAAAAAGGGTAAATCGGAGGGAACCTCTTGATCCCCGGTACCACATTGATACTTACCAAGATGCACAGGCCACACAACACATATTCTAGGATAAGAATGCCTACAAGAATTATCTTCTAACATCATAAGAAAAATTGTCAATTCTCTTTCTATTTTCTAAAACATAATTTGGGTAATCTTAACTGGATACAACATGCTTAGAGGCAGAAGCAAACTAAACATTGGATATAACTAGGATTAATATAACTATAAATTCTAAGATAGAATAACCTAAATCTTGGGACTCCTAAATATAGGGGCATGAGATTAAACTTGATCAGGCCTTTATATTAGTATTTTACAGTATTCATACATGGATCAGCAGGGCGTCTTAACCTTTTTGGTGGTCCTAGGCGGGATCAATTTTGGTGCATTTTTTAAAAGTCTAACAAATTAAAACCCTCCTTTATCTGGGTTTGGGACCGACAAAAATAAACTAGAAATAGTTTTTAAAAAAAACTAAAGATACCCTATCGAGATTTTCTATGCTTTCTTTTCCACCTGAGCCTTAAACTCTTGTTCCTTTTAAGACCTAGCCAAAAAAACGTAAACATAAGCCCAAAACTAAAGATACCCCAACCCGGAACTGAAAAAACTTAAGGCCCTTAACATGTGGAGGCCTTAGGCCCTAACATGTGGAGGCCTTAGGCGACCACCTAGGCCATATATACTATTGAGCCGCCCATGTGGATCAGTATAAATAGATCAGCTATCATACTGCCATAGTAATGTAGATATTTAAGTAGGTTGTAGTTCATTGTCATACTGTTAATATGTACATCTCAAAGCATTTTTTGATTACTTATTCCAAAAGTCGTAATTTTTTCAGTCACCGAGTTTAGTAATATACGTTGAAGTGTCATAGTTGATATTGTAGAGTATCTGCATAGGCACGGTAACAATATTCAAGTTTGTTGTAGTTCACCCTCTTACTGTTAAGATGTTCTTTTCTGTAATTAATACTAAATGTGCTAGGTTATTTTAGTACCTTAAATTAGGATTATCTTTTATAACCGTGTCACGAATTAGCTCATATAATGAAAGGAAAAAGAAATCAATTGCTCCTCAAAGTCATCATATTTATAAAAAAAAGTAGCAGCAGTACCAAAATAACAATGATAATCTACATGGAAAGGCCACATGCTATCACCAAATTTGTTCATTTTGAAGTGCACTTTAAGGCATCTGCAACTTTATAGAACTAGAATGGATGGAATGCAATGTGAACAGGGACGGTTTTAGCATGGGGACAGTGTGGGCAACTGCCCCACTTCAATTTTGGTACAAATGTAAAAAAAAATTATTTCAAGGGTATTTTTGAAATTTTGACCCCTAAAAAAATTTAAAAAAGAATATAAAAAAAAGAATTTTTTTTTTTACCTATTTAACGTTTTAAATTTGCCTCCTGGCGATAAAAGTCCTGGCTCCGTCCCTGCATGTGAACATGATGAAAGTGCTTCAATCACTCTCTTATCTTCTTGCACTAATCCCGAATCTTATGTTAATAGAGACAACATAATCTACCACCATAAAAATTATGAAACATCTTAGCAATGCACATTAGTACACGTTTATTTAGTGTGTTACCAACTTACCATGACGATGATTTTGTTAATGGTGATGATCACTTTCGTGCTTGATTGACGAAAGTATGTTATGACACGTTTCCATGGAAATCGTATTCAACAAATCAATAATACCATACACATAGGTATCATTATCCATGGACAATATAATCTAGTCGTAAGTGGTTTTTGTTGAAAATTAAAGTAGCAGACAAAAATTAGTGACCTTTTTGGTGGCTATTAATCAAGAAAATGCATATAAGCTCTTCAGATTGTATGCTGTTTGTAAATTCAAACACTGGTAATAATGATTTTGTCTCTCTTAGAGCTTAAAGTACAAGGATTTACAAGTTCTACTAGTGGGTTACCCTAATAATAACATCAATGACACATTTTTTTATTATTAGTTTTTATATTTTCGGATCAATTCTTTAACGGGCCGTGAGAAGAGAGTTCCTGATACAACTTAAAGTTTCTTACAACTAAATTATTTGCCCATTGGGTCATGGGCTCAAACTTGGGTATCATGTAATCATTTCTGGACCACATAGAGAAAAACAATATGTATACTGTATGCACCAGAGTTCACGCCTATTCGAGTTCCTGCCTATTCGGGTCAACATTGAATAGAAATGGCATATATCTACATGGAGAATATCAAAAGAATTAGTTATCATAATTAGATCAACTAATCATAATAACTGAAAGGTTTAAGAATGAGCATGATACTTAATGCCCTTTAAATAAGGTTAGATAACATAAATTTGTTGGACTAATCACTGAAAAACAGATCAACTGCATGCAAACAATCTGAAACTTTTGATTAAACTTTCATTGGAAATCATTTGGTCTAGTATAAGAGAGTTTTATAAAGTTTGTCATGCTAATCATAATAAAAGAAGTACCTTTTTTCACCTATAACTTTCATATGCCAACTCTGTCTCTCGAAACGTTTTCTTTTTTACCACTGACCCGTGCAACCTCCGGTATACCTGTCCTGCAGAAAGAACTTAACCAAAAGATTTTGCATGGAACATAACATGATTATGCAAGGTTTAGTATGAAGTAATCGGAAAATATACAGAATCAATACTCAATAACAACTTTTCTTAACAAATTATTCTTCTATGCGATTACTTAATACATAATTATGTTTATTTAACTGTCTAATAATTACTTCATACATAATTAACATGCATTAGAGATGCTTAAAGAAAAGACATATCCAAGTATTTATTCATGTAAAGATTATCATCTTGAATCGTCACCATATATATAATTAGACTTTCTTCTGCAAATATACACGCTCTTTCTATATATAATAATGTGCCGATGTATGCTGTTTATACTCATTCTTGATGTAGAAAACATATACTCAAAGTTATACATAAAGTTTCTGCATACATAAGCAATCAATATGCTTTACTTGAATCAAAATTATGATGTATGGAGGCACAATTATACTTGCTATGACATATATCTGACAACTACCATACTAACCAAGCATGTTTTCAGTGGTTCATCATTCAATCTTTACTGCTTTACCAAATTTGTGTGTTTTACAAGCTGCAAGTCCATGTTTATATCCTGCAATTCTACGCAAAACAATTGATCGTATGTTACGCAACTTTTGTTGAGCAATGATTCTGTTGACAACAAAATCATTTTTGAGTTGAGTATCTTTGTAACACGGGAGGGTCATATCTACGAAAACCTACATATCCATTCAGCACTAGGTCTTTATAAAGCTTAGAAAGGAATTTAACTTGCTGTTATTTAAGTCAATTAGACTTTAGTATAGGAGTGGAATAATGTTGGCTATGTTATTATGTGGTCTACACTAAGGCTATATTGACTCACTTAGCAGCCATGCCTTCTCTAGAAAGTAACAGTTCATCCTTTCACGTCAGTATTTAAGCCTGACTCGTGTCGTACTTTTTCTATATCGGGGACGATGGCCAGTTCTTACCACTCCTTTTTGGGCATGGCCTTTATTTCTCTATATTTTATTCACTCAGCATCCACTTCAGATGTAACTTTACCTCCAAAAATGCTTCTAACTTTTCTGTGTTTTGGTCGTATTCTGATGTGTTTCTCATATCCGTCCTCTTGATTTGTTGTACATTTTACACAGGTTTACATTGTCTATTTAGGCAACAATGTTCAAGATCATATCCTTACTTCAAATTACCATGTTAATCTCCTTTCCAGTGTGTTTTCAAGGTGAATCTTCTAGACCCTTCTAGTTACCATGAGAGGTGGCAATTTCGACCCATTTATTTATGATTGAGTCCATTTGAGTTATCATTATCTTTCACATGCTAAAAGGGTAAAATGAAAATATATTGCTACAAAAGAAATATGTCAAGCCGATGTAAACGAGTGAAAGTAGCCAAAAGTGCGCTTGTAATACATTAAACCTCCTAAATCGATTTTTCCAAAAAAAAAAAAACATTGTAAAAGTAATATGTCTTTTATACTCCTTTTAGCACGCTAACTATTTGTAAAAAGATTATTGGAAAAAAAGTCTTTTAGGCCGTCCCAACCAACCAAGCGCGTACCAAAATTCCCTTTTTAACATGTTACCCAACCCACTCATTTTGCCACCTCTAGTTCCACCTATGTATACAAGCAACTAAGACATTGGGAATATTATAACTGTATCTTCCTCATAGCCAAGAAGATGCGAGGCAATCCATGATCTATAGCTACAAACACAGTTTCTCGGGTTTTTCTGCAAAAATTAATTCAACACAAGCAGCCACCTTGACCAGTATGTGAGAGTACTTTTATTTCAAATATCCAGATATAAAAAGTTTTTGATGACTAATGAATGCCAGAGATAATATTTCAGGGATGAAACGAGTGATATCAGTGTTCAAAAGCCAGATACTAATGTTGCACACAACTAGAAGCTGGGATTTCATGGGTCTCAGCTTAGACCCAACTGTCGATCAAGCAACTCCATTGCAACTGACTCATGGAGACAACACAGTTGTCGGCTTATTTGATACCGGTACTGCAAATGCATGTATCTAGGACATGATATACACTATTAAAACTTGAGAGCACAGTTGTTGGCTTATTCCAGTTATATAGATTATTGACTATTATTGTTAATGAACCAGGTGTCTGGCCAGAATCAAAGAGTTTCCGTGAAGAACCTAACATGCATCCGATTCCAAAAACTTGGAGGGGAGAATGTGTCCAAGGACAAAATTTTGATCCTAGGACAGCTTGTAACCTAAAGCTCATAGGGGCTCGCTATTACCTTAAAGGATATGAGCAAGATTATGGCCCATTAAATACAAATGTAACCTCAGAATATCGATCACCACGTGACGCCAATGGCCATGGGACCCACACGGCATCCACAGCAGTGGGGTCCACAGTGAAAACAGCGAGCTTTTTTGGGTTTGCGCAGGGGACTGCAAGAGGAGGTGCACCTAGAGCAAGGTTAGCAGTGTATAAAGTGTGTTGGGAGGAAGGAAAGTGTAGCGAAGCTGATATTTTAGCAGCATATGATGATGCAATTCATGATGGAGTTAATGTGATATCGGCCTCTTTTGGTTCTCCACCACCACTACTTCCTTTCTACAACAGGAGTTCTGATATAGGGTCTTTCCATGCCATGCAGAAGGGTATTAGTGTCGTTTTCTCAGCAGGAAATAATGGACCAGACCCGTCTCTTGTCCAAAATGTTGCACCTTGGACTACATGTGTTGGTGCTTCATCTATTGATCGAAATTTTCCAACACAGATTTTACTGGATAATAGTCTTTCTTTCACAGTAACCAACTTTAATCGCTTTCTTTTATACTTATTATCTATCAAGTCATCCTTGTAATTTTTTACTGAAGATAGTGTATTCTAATTTCTAAACATGCAGGGGGAAAGCTTTAATAATAAACATATAGAAGCAAATCTGGTTGCAGCTCGAACTTATTTCCGTGGAGGGTCCCCGCTCTCTCTCTATCTATCTCTACACACTTGTATATATACATATCATGTTGTTTCTGGTTATCTTAAATCAGAAGTGAATGAACTTACAGGATATGCAGAATGGATAGGTGGAGAAACAATAGAGCGACGGGGAGAGTGATCCTGTGCTTCTCAACCCAAGGAGCTGTGCAGATTGAAGAAGCAGAGGTAGCAGCTTGGATAGCAAATGCCACAGGTTTGATCTTCGTAGACTCACCTACTCGTCAGTATGTCGATGTGGATATAATTCCTACCATTCGGGTTGACATGATTCAAGGGACTAAAATGAACCTATATCTTTCTCAAAGCATGTAAGAAGAATTCATAAATGATTGCAAAATGTACATCATTTTAAACGTAGTACTAATAGAGTTTATTTCTTGAAAATGAAGGATAAACGTCACTAAGGTTCACATATTTCCTAGTAAGACGGTAATCAAACAATCACCTGCACCTGTTGTTGCGCAGTTTTCATCAAGAGGCCCAAACTCAATATCACCCGATATACTCAAGGTACTCAAATATTGATATTACTATTAGTAAAAAACACGAAAAATAAATTAAAAAACACAAAAAAATAAATTAACTTGAAAAAGGGAGGCTTAACAAGAAACTGTATACCCCTCCAGCCAGATATAACTGCTCCAGGAATCGGCATCTTAGCAGCATGGCCTCCCGGAATATCTCCAACTTCAACTTCAATTGATCAAAGATCCGTAGAATGGAATTTCCTGTCAGGAACATCAATGTCATGCCCTCATATATCCGGTGTAGCTGCTCTTATAAAATCTGTTCATCCTGATTGGTCTCCAGCAGCCATTAAATCCGCTCTAATGACAACAGGTAGTTAACAGCATTGTATACACAAATACAGTTTTTTTTATATATAAACACGAATACTAGAACCAACTCAAAAGGCTGTAATAAACTGTGTTAAATGTATGTCAACAGCATACAACAGGGACACGAATCACGATACCATATTATCCTCTGGCACAAACGAAGAATCTACTCCATTTGACATAGGAGCCGGCCATATAAACCCCTTAAAAGCTATAGATCCCGGTCTAGTCTATGACATGAAAGCTGACGACTACATTCTCTTCCTATGCAACAACGGCTACACCATTGATCAAATCAAAAGAATAATAACCCTCCCACCCGGAACTACCATAACCTGCCCAAAACAACCAACCACCAACACAAACCTAAACTATCCATCCATCACAGTCTCGAGTCTCCAGTCCACCGTTACTATCAAACGAACAGTTAGAAACGTGAGTGGCAAGAAAACAGCCATATACATTGCTAGCATTGTAAGTCCTCACGGCGTGGTCGTTACAGTTTGGCCTAGAATCTTGTTTTTCACATATTATAACGACGAAATATCGTACTACATTACTTTAACACCACAAAAGGTGTCTCAAGGAAGATATGATTATGGTGAGATTGTTTGGTCTGATGGTTTCCATACAGTTAGAAGTCCATTAGTTGTGTGTGTTAATACTGCTACCAACATACATGAATCTTTTCAAGCAGTTTAAGTTTGTTTTTTCATTGTAATTGTAATGTGTTAACATGTTTCATGTGCATTATTGTTATCTTTTAATCTATCTAATCTAATCTTAATCTTAAGTAACTAGTAAAGAAAAATGGATATGATAAATGGTTTAGGTTAAGTTATATAAACAAAATATTTATGTAATTCGGGAATTGATGCGCATAGCTCCCGATGTTATGTTTAAGATGTTATATAGAATATTGTACTTTGAATCATAACCCGTAAATATCGAAGGTGGTTACGTTTCATGTACAAGTCATTTATGCATATAATAATGTGTTAAATATAGTCCGAGGAGTTATGTTTATCATTTCCCATGTAATTAATGTTACTGTAATTGTACTGTACAACTGTATTATGCAGCCGTTGTTGTGGATGGATAAAAATACATGTGAGTTTAACACTACCCATCAATACTACCTTATAAAGATAAAGATTATCCCACCCCTGTTGAAAATTACACAATGCGAAATGACCATTCTACCTTTAATGAATTAATTAATCCTCATTCTTTTATTCAATAATTTAAACATCTCCACTTAAAATACTTATACAACAACAACAACCGGTACTCGATCCCGGCGATAGCCGAGGTTCGAGGGAGGTAAGATGTACGCAGCCTTACCCCTACCCAAGTAGAGAGGCTGTTTCCAGAGGACCTCCGGCCTAGGGCTTTCACCCTTGCAAAAATATCCTGACGGCCGGCGAAGCCAAAGCCGAAGAGGAGAGAAAAACTCTCGATCTCACACTCTCAATCTTAAGCTCTTGATCTCCAACTCGCCCAATCCCAGGTCCAGATCTGAAGAAAGAGCCGTTGAGGGGGAGAGAGAGCAGGAAGAGAGAGAGAAGGTGTACGCAGCCTTACCCCTACCCAAGTAGAGAGACTATTTCCTTAAAAATATATCAATTGAATTTTTTTCAGGAAATATCTAGGCGCCACTGCAATTTTTGTCTTTATAGCTTTTGCATTTGTTTTATTACGTGGCATTTTTATATTTAAATTAAATGTCATGCCATTTAATTTAACCATTTATGAATAGAGAACAAGTATCAGTCCAGGATCATAACAGTTAAGTTTGACCGATAGTTGTTGAACTTGGAATATTTCATTAAAACATTTTTTGTATTTATGTTATAGTTGTGTGTAGTTGAGTCACTTGAGTTAAATGTTCTGTCCAAAAAGGAATGAAGGTGGCTGTCCAAAATGTAAACTTTTAATAAAGGGATAATGACACCGGAATGTAACCAACTATGACACAATATCTATGTTGGTGCGTCACTTTTTAGAGTGTTTTAACAATGTAAGAAACTTTATATTTTGTTCAAAGAATGTAACTTTTTACAAGTTGACTGCCTATGTGGCTTGTTGATTTGGAATTTATTTAGATATCTAATTTATATTTATATTTGTATGTATATATGTATTGCTTATTTGGAATTTAAAATACACTAATAGTTTTTGATATATATATATATGAGTAAATTACAATTTTCGTCCCTGTCGAGTGTCAAAAATTACTGTTTTCATCCCTAGGTTTCATAAATTACGGTTTTAGTCCAAATAAGTTTGCTCCGTCAACGGTTTTGGTCCAAAATTGCAAATGGCCCTTAACTCACCATCATGTGCCCTGCACATGCACATGATGGGTATTCATGTCTTTTCAGTAAATCAATATAAAGCTTTTTTAAAATAATCATCATCATCATCATCAATATATATATATATCTGTATATTTATAACAATGTATTTTAACAAAAAAAAAAAAAATTTAAATCTTCAAATATAGATCTATAGAAATATAACAGATCTATATATAATATCAATATATGTATATGAACTATAACAGATCTATATATATATATATATATATATATATATCAATATCAATAATCAATATATGGATAGAAATATCATTTTCTCTATCATCACTATCATCTCTATCATTTTTCTCTAACAAATCTCTATCATCTCTATCATTTGAAATACACCGGCTAAATCTTTTTTTTTTCCTTTTTTTTCTTTCTAAAAGATCGATTTGGTGGGTGTGAAGGTGGGTGGAGGTGGCTTGAATGAACTCGAGGCCGACGGACAAAGGTGGGTGGCGGTGGATGTGAATGAGGATTTGGTGGGTGTGAATGTGGGTGGCGGTGGCTTAGCCAGAGCTCATTAGGGGTGAAACCGGCGGGGGTGGATGGGAAAAGTCACCGGAGACTGTAGAGGGTGGTTAGGGTTTCACCGGAGCTTATTAGCAACAACTGACCACCATGCCGGTGCCAACGTTCTGCCGCCAAGTGACCACCGTGCAAACTCCGGCAACAACCACTGTGCTATTACTGTTTTTTTTAGATTCGCACAAACACACACACACATATATATATACAAATCTTCATCATTGGGTTTATTGTAAGTGTTTATTATTGGGTTTTGTTTGAAAGTGTTTATTATTGGGTTTTGTTGGAAATCTTGATGGATCTGCTTGTGTTAGAAGCTGTAATTGGAAAAAAGTTTGGATCTGCTTGTGTTTATTTTTGGATCTGCTTGTGTTTGAAATCTTGTGTTACAAAATGATTATTGATATCTATTATTAAAATAGTGATGATGAATTTGGAGGTTTTGGTTGTGTTATGAACCAGTGTTAATCTGGAAAAAAAATAATTTATCTGGAAAAAATTTTGTAATTGAACATTTAATTTTTTGTAATTGAAGATTTAATTTTTTGTAATTGGAAATTTAATTCTGTTGCTGCTGATGTTTGTAATTGAAGATTTAATTTTTTTTTTTGCTTAAAAAACTTAGATATTTACACTTTTGGTCCTTGAATTATGAAAAGACATGAATACCCGTCATGTGCAGGGCACATGATGCTGACTTAACGGCCATTAGTGATTTTGGACCAAAACCGTTGACGGAGCAAAGTTTTTTGGACCAAAATCGTAATTTATGAAACCTAGGGACTAAAACGGTAATTTTTGACACTCGACAGGGACCAAAAGTGTAATTTACTCTGTGAATTATAATCACCCGCTCTGGCCCAACCCCATTCTCTAGTTTCAAACATTGATTTGTTATGATGTGAAATCATATTGAGCCATTTTCAAACCTGCCTGACGCCTTTTGACCACACCAATTATGTGAGCAAAACTGCAAGTAATGTTGATGGTTTGATCAGATATTGTTTCAATCAATCAGCTTGAGGCACCTTTAACCTTGTCTTTTCTAATTTTTATGAATATTTTCCCATGAAACTCAGAGAATTGTTTCTTGAGTAACAAAGATTTGTGAATGTCTTTTACATGTTATTGATTATGTTACAAGGAAAGTCTTGGATTCTAACAATACAGAGTATATGATTTCACATGATATTCGTTGGCACCTTTGCGTCAAAAAGTGAAGATAATTACAATCTTTGAGTATGCCTTTTCTTTTTTCTTTTTTTTTTTCCTTTTTTTTTAACATCAATTTTTATTAATAATATTCTAGCAAAGTGCTAGCAACATAATTACCAGGGCCGGCTCTGAGGGTGTGCAAGGGGTGCCACCGAGCCGGACCCACTCCCTCCATGGGCCCACTATCTCCGAGTGAAATTAGAGTCATCGGATTTGGTTGTGAAAAACGATGATCGGGGTTAAGCCAGAAAATGACGAATGATCAGTTGAGATCACCGTTGCACCAGATGATGTTTTCAAGATGTTTAGTAGAGATGATTGTGATTTCGAGATCATGGGGTTTGGATGGCGGACGTTGGGACTTGGGAGGTTGACATGGTGGTATTGATGGGGGAAGTGGTTTTGGTTTTTTGGGGAAAGTGGTTTTGGTTTATTGGATAAGTTTGAAAGAGAGAGGTGATAAAATAGCAGGAAACAATGGGTCTTTTAAATGTAATTTTCTTTCGCAAAGGACAAAGCATTTCTTTTTTATAAGATAAAATTTATATAGGACCTCTAAATTTTCGGCACCTCTTGCTAGTATTTCCAATGACAGTTTTCACTATTTCGATCGAGTATATATGAACATATTATAGATAAAGATATATTTTTATACTTTGTTTTAAATGTTAAAAACATTTATCATTATAGTATTATATTTTTATATTTTATTGTTGACTTACTAATTTTAGGGGTTATTTTTTTTTCTTGAGCCGGGCCCCGAAATACTTTTACATTCTCGGAGACGGTACTGATAATTACAATACGTCTTTCCCTTTTCTGTTGAAAGGATCAGAATTTATAATTTTTTTTTTTATCCAAGTAATCAATTTAGAACTCAAGTAATTTGAAGAGTATACAACTTACCTACTCAATGATGTTTTGTTATGGTAACAATAACAAGGCCCGTGCGATAAGACAAAGAATAAGAATGAGTTAATTGAAAAAGTCACAAATGTAAAACTTTATCCAGTAAGTTACCGAATTGTAATAATCTTATACAGTTATACATATTCTTTATTCAACACATAAAACAAACAACAATACTTCTTATTATATGCTCGCTATATTTATATAGCCATATATTATAAATATATATATAACACTTAAGGAAAAAAACACTAAGCCATGGTCCATAAGGAAGCCTTAATCCCTAGTTCCTCGCAGGGCAGCACCAATGCATATCTTAACACCGTCTTTTCCTTGTGAGATTAAGTGAACTTAAATGGTGATTTAGGCTTTCACGAGATACATGCTCGTATACAAGGATATTCTCACCACCTTCGTTACAAAATCATATCAAATGTTATGTATGTAATAAGAAATCATCATGATCTCCTTCCAAAACTCAGGGTCTCCTTGTCCATATTTACGATCTAGATGCTTAAATAAAAAATAGATTATCCCTTCGCAGTACCAAATGCATATGTTGATACCTTATGTCCACGTAAGATTAGTGGAACTTAAATGTTTATCAAGACTTCCTTCTACGAGATGTATGATCGTAAACAATTATACTCTCCCTTTTTTCGTCACAAAAACCAAGAAGAGAGATGAAACTTTTATGCGTGTATCGGGAAAGCATCATGGTATTCTTACAAAACACAGACCTCCTTGCCCATGCTTACGATCTAGACACTTCAATGCAAACCAAGATGCTTCCCTTAGAGTGAGATATTTCTTCTTTGTACACCTTCCCAAATACAGTGGTTCCGATAACGTTGTTGCTGTCAAAATTGTTGGTTTTGATTTTTTCTGGTCGCATTTCAAGACGCTTAAACTCCTTCATGAAGGTCTCCATTCTTTGTTCATCCAAAGCAAAAGTTACAAGGAAATGCTAATGTACCTCCTATTCAAGCTAAAAACAAAGCAGAAAAAGTATTTACACAATCTCAATTAGGTCAGTATAAAGTAATATTTGACTTAAAATAAAAAACATGAAGAGATGCATATGTACCCAGAAGCTAAACAATAAGAAATCAAAGATCAGATTAATATTATATAAAAAAAAAACGTTAAAAGTTCAAACTATATTTTGCAAGTGGCTAATTCTTGAACACAGATATATCACTTGACTCATTACAAATTTACATCGGATTATAAACTTGTCCAGATTTACTTCCTACATGTACGTTTTCATTTATATTTTCGGTTTTTTATAATTTATTTTTATTTTTTTTGATAAAGGGAATATATATATCAGAACTATTAACATTAAAAAACTTCAAACGATGGAATCAAATATAAATCTCAACTGTATGACGTACTCTAGATGTATAACTTTGATTCATTTACGTACAAAAAATAAAATAAAAATAAATTACAAAATAAAAAAAAAAAAATTTACATACAGAAGAAATAAACTACGAGGATATTATTATGTATGAAAAAGAAATAACATTAACTGAAAATAAAGAAAAAATTATAGAAAAGAAAACTCACTTGGTCGATCGGCATAGAGTAGATCGGAGCTGGAGATTTTGGTTGGCCCTTAAAATGTGGATCGCACATATATAGATGATTAGGTTATTGTCATTGTTTATATCGAGTATTTCTTCGGCTCTTTAAATATTTGCCCATATGCAACTGTCGGTTGTGTTTAATTCTATTACAATATTTATTTTAAACTTTAAATTGCCTTTGTCATGGAAAATATTTTTTAGTTTTAAATTTTTAATTTTTTAAAAAATGAAAAAAGTTTATTATATTTTAAAAACAAATAAAAAATTTTCAAAATGCGTTTAAATTAAAAAATGATATTTTCATTTTTAAAAACTATTACAGATGTGGGGAGAGAAGATGGAAAATAAAAATAAAAATGAAAAATAATAAAAAAATGTTTTCAAGTTTTTTTTAATGAAAAATAAAAAATATTATTTTTTGTTTTCTTGGAAAATTTATTTGAAAAACTTTGATTTGAACGCATTTTTTGTTTTTCATGTTTTCTTAAAAAACAAAAATGAAAACAAATGGGTGTTTTCTTCAACCAAATGTGCTATAAATATCTACAATCTTTTTAAGGGTTTAGGGTCTCGTAATATAATGAACTATATATTAATATTTATGTTGTGTAATGAACTATTCGTGTATTTATTGTATGTAATGAAATTTCAAATCCCAATTATTGGATGTACCCGATCAATCAAAAACTTGCAAACTGATAACGTGACATTAGACGTGACAACTTATATGGTTGCCACATGTACCTGGGTATATTCAATAACTGGGATTTGAAAGTTAATTACTTACAATGAACAACTTAGTAGTTTATTACACAACATAAATATTTGTGTATAATTCATTACATTCCGAGGCGGCGAGACCCTAAATCATTTTTTTAAAGACAAACTATTTTACTTTTACTTTTAAACTAATTGTCTGTGATGAAACCTAGAAATTCACGAAAATACTTTAAGCCACTTCTAATTTTGGTTTTGAACATCAATTTTTATTATTAACTAGGTGAAACCCGTGCGTTGCACGAACTAATTTGTTTTCTAGCTAATTCATCGTAAATCGACATGACAAAGCAAGTAGGAGTAACTTTGCGGATTTAATTGTACGAAGTACCGTACAAAGATTCAGAGGCGTAGATATTCCGTATTTGAACCCAATTGTCACTAAGATAGTCAACTATAAGGTCATTAGGGTCAAAAATATAAAGAAAAAGATGGACCAGTAACGAATCAATCTTCAAATTCCAAAGATTAATCCTTCCTTCAATCCATTGACAATAATAATTCCATCCAAACTCTCTAGCCATGAGCATAACCAAGTACATGAGCACATATATAAAATGAACCCACCCCTGCTGGTTAGGATGAAACGACTTCAAGGCTAAAGTCAACAAAGAAACCTTAAGACATTCAAAAGGTCATACGACTTACAAAATGCATTATAAAAAGATCATTCCTATTATGAAAAAGTGATCCAAATTCGGCACTTATGGATAGCAAAAACAAACTAAAATAAAACTTGTTACATTTTGACCTTTTCTACTATGTAGGATCTGACTCGAAAGCTATGTGTTAAACGAAGCTTGAGCCCATGTTCTGTGGGTGCTATAAAATAGTTATAGTATTTCCTTTCTTTCGTCCACATTTAGTAGAGTGGTATGACAAAAGGACATGGCATCAATTAAGGGAAAAACTTTCAAATAAATCAGAAATTGGTTTATGAAGTTATGAACCCAGTAGCTAAAAACAAAAGTTAAGAAATCATAAATGCTTGTAGCTTCTTGTAACTTTGACTTTATTCGTTATTTTTAAATTTTCTTTTTTGCATTAGCCTATACTTAATTAGGTAGTGAGTCAATGGAAGTGGCAGCTGCAACATAAACTAATATTTCTCACATTATTGAACGAAAGTACATGAACTCAGGGTATAACCTGTTTAATGTCACTCAAGTTAAAAGTATTGTATAAACATGATGCTTACCTATTATAAAACTAACAAAACATAGAGTGGTTGTAAGCATATATCAAAAAATTTTACTTTCTATTTGGTGTGAGAAAAACCTTAATACCTAATGACAATACGATCATGTTAGCAGGGGAAGAACATGACTAACACACACATAAGAAGGGAGACTAATGAGATACCAATAAGGTCTTGTCACGAGTTGTTATAGCTAATTCTAAAGCAAAGAACCATCATAATGAGGTTTTAAAGTGTAGAGCATGCAATTAATCTCATAAATTACAAATCACCAATATGAAAGGCATTAAAATGAATAGATTTTAATGAGGAAATTATTACCAAATAGTCAAAATGGCAATCAAGCTCTTGTATTATTCTCAGTAATTTTCATTAGGAGAATGCACAGATATGATTAACCTCATCAAAATTTGAGGATAAATTCATCATATACAATTGCAAAGTCGTTTACTGTTCAATGAACAGTAACAGGAGTTGATTGGTTGAATTTTTTAAAGAAAACTGCATCAATTTATATTGGTTAAATAGAAAACTTTAACTAATATTAATGTTGGTTCAAGTGGCTGGCGTGTTAGCATGTGTGCTTTCTAATTATACCGACTCGGGTTCTATTCTCTTTTCTTCCTTTGTTTTTGTTTTGTTACTATTATTTTTTTTTTGTCTTTCTGGGTGTCATCCAAGGAATAATAAGAGGCCCATCTTTATTTAGTGTTTTTGGTTTTTGGTGGCTACGTTTGGTTTTTTCTGTTCTTATAGGGATTTTTTTTCATGCTTTTGGTTTTTTTGCTTTTATAGCCTCTTTTTTTTTTTTAATGATTTTACTTAATATTTATTTCTTATTTGTTTTTCGTTTTCTACAATTAGCTAAATCTAATTTTAGCCTATCATGATGGTTTTAGCTTTTTTGTTTTGGATCTTGCTTTTACCTAATATTTTACTTCTCATTTGTTATTTGTTTTGTCTAATTAATTATAAATAACTTTTGCCAGGCTGCATGTTTGATTATTTTTTTTAAGGGGTTTTAGCTTTTTATTTTTAGGACATGTTTTGAACTAATGTTTACATTTTATTTGTTTTTACTTTTTGCCAATTATTATATATTATGTTGTTATCTTAAATAATATAACTGTAATTAAATGTCATTTTTTTGTTAATGCAATTGTTGTTAGGCATTATATTATCGTTATTGAAGTGTTGTTTTTTGCATTAATAAATGTATTATTACATGGTATGTTCGCACATAACATTATGTTATTGTTATCATATTTTCATTGTTTACTTTAATATAAACATTATATTACGATTAACTACCTTTTAATTTACAAATAAAAATACCCGCGGCAACGCGCGGGCATACCTCCTTGTTACAAACATTTAACAAATGTTGAAGGGTAAAGTTGTCATTTGACCAATAATCAAGTCATTATGATTGCACCTTGCACGTTTTTAATGTTAATTTTTTCTTTTTTGTTTAAATTGAGGGAGTATATATCAGAACTCACAATTTCTTTATTGATGTGTCATTTTACATATTAGTAAGTCAACGAACCAATCGTTCATGGCATTTACATAAAGTAACCTTTCGAAGTCATTTAAGGTAAAAACATACAGTAAATCGTGATGCATTTTGGTCGTGTTTCTGGTCTAAGCAAACCCACCGTTAAAATGACGATAAAAGCTCATCAAAAGAAATTGGGTCGCCGATCTCTTCCTTAGACTGAAAAAACGCTTCACTTCATGACCTTATTTTGAGTAGTAGAGCAGTCCTAGGGAATTTGTTCGGTGCCTTGGATATTTTATTTTTCATTTTCGAATGAATGTCCCATTCCATTTTTGGTTTATTAAGAAAACCTTAATTTCAAATAAAAGTTGAGAAAGTATATAGTTATGTACGATGGTCGCAACTTAGGAGAACTACACATTGAACAACTCCAACCTGGTGAAAAACTTTCGTTAGTGAAGGTTGATTACTTTCTTGCTTTAGAAAAAATATTTCAGATCAACTATTTTTTCATAAAAGATATAGAAAAAAGATGAAAAATATCCTAATTGGTGTAATAAGGTTTTCTGTATCTGTCATTTTTTAATATTTATTCAAACAGAAGAGGTCTCTCTCTCAACCCTGTATTTCTCACATACATAATTACTATTTGTTGTATTGTATTTAGAGCTGACAAATTGTGTCTTAACAGGTTCGGAGCGTGCGAATAACATAAGTTTCAAACATGAAAACAACTCATTTAACACTTGGCTTTGGTGGTTTGAACGTGACAAATCGTGTCTTAACATGTATATTTGTATTTGTACTAGAGTATATCACATTATTGGGGTTTTTTTTAAAAAATCTTTTTATCACTTCACTATACATATATACAATAGATGCTACTGATATATGCATTATATATTTAATTATTTTATTGATATTATTGTATGGTATTCATTTATGTCGTTTGCTTACATGTGAACAAGATTGTCTCACCTCATGATTTTATATTCATATTCATTATTTATATTACACGACTTCGTATATAGTATAATTATTTTAGATTCCTAATATTTTTAATTCATTAGATCCATTCATTCATGATTCATGTATACATATAAACTTAATATTGGTCACAATAGCATTGGATGGCTATTATATTGACATGATCAAAAATGTTAATGGACGACCTAGACTAGACTTTGGGTTTTAATAGGATTAAAGATCTAAATAAATAATGCTTTATAAGATAGTATATAAACATTTAAAACTTTTTAGGTATTATTTCATGTGAAGCTCTTCTTCATATATTTTCTTTATCTATTTATTCCTTTCGTTTATCTTAAGTTACACAAGTATTTTTTTTTTAATAAAAAAATGATAAACGGATGAGGTTTTCCTTATTCAGATCATCCGAGGAGGGCAAGTCTTTCTTAACTCAACTGTAGGTGACATAGCCAGGGTATCCTGTGACCCTTTCCGAACCCTTCTCTGACCACCCCAAGATTAAACCTAGCAAAATTTGACACTAAGACCTCTTGTAAAGATCTTAGGATTGTGGTTACAAGTATTTTAAGGTGTTGCGATATATGAAAGAAATATTTTTATTGGTGATCTCAGTAAAAAAGAGATTTCTACAGGCCAATCAAGAAACCATCAAGTTATATATATCTTAATATAATTATGAGTGTTTGGGAACTTGTGTTGGACTCATGTTTAGTATGTCTCAGACTTAATCTTAATACCAAACCTTAAAAAGTAGCATCTATTTGTATATAAAACATCGAGACAGAGTCTTCTAACATATATAATTGTTTTCATTTGCATTCTCAGATTAATAGCTGACTTTGGCTAATTCATAAAAGGTATATTTAGATTCTTGTACGTTCTGATAATTCTAGTACCTGATTTTGATAATAAAAAAGATTTATCATATAGATGTGTAAGAATGATACTTTTAGCAATCCTGCCATAGCAATTTAAAAAACGGCAATCAATCTTTAGTTACAGGCTTACATACATACATACATACATACATACATAGAAAAACATGTTTAGACAACTTATAAACATGTGTGTTTTGCTACAACACATGGGGTATAGAATTGTATGTACAGAAATCAGGACACGATCGAGTTTGCATTCCTTATTTTATGTATTCTCACTGCCATGTTCAATTTCCAATGCTTAATTTCATTATTTGTTGAGATGATGATTGCCTTTTATGATCTCATATATATATCGCTTCATTGATATAATATTGGCGTGTTTTGTTTTCATATTCACTTGTTTTTGATTGGTTTCAGTATGTTACCGAATACTAATCTCGAATTTATATAAAGTTTGCTGGTCTAGTAGGTAGTATTAGTGGACTTTTAAGTGCTTATGGCTTAAAAGCTGTGTTCAAAATAAGCAGCGCTCATATGGCTTAAAGTTAGAAGTGGTGTGTGTAACCACTACTACTACTCAGCCACATCAGAAAACTCTCCCCCAACCACTAATCCTACACAACACCTTCAACCCACTACTAATCATCCATTAGTCTTGGACCCACCATTTATTTCAATTTAAACCTTAAATAATAATACTAAAAAAAAAAGAGAGGCTGGTTGCTGGCACCACGAACCCCAACCATGAGTCCCATGCCGTGGTCAAGGCGAAAACGAGTGAGGCACGAATCTCGTGGCTTCCATTGCGAGTGTTCTAATAGGCAAACACTTCAAATTGCGTTTTGGCTTGCAAAAAACGCAATAAGCTATGCTTACTTGAAATATCTACTCAATATTAGTCTTCTGTTCAACTGTCAAGGTAAAGTTAAAGGATAAGGCCATAAGGGTTATCTGTACATGTTGACCCATTTTACAGTTACTATTGACAGAATTCTGTTGAAAGCCTCACAAGCCATGCTTCTGTCACCCTCAATTTATTATGGAAATTTAAACATTAAATAATAACTTTTCAATAGAAAACACAAGAAGAAAATGAAGTGATAGAGAGGATAGTATGGAGCAATTCCGTCTTGATCGGTTAGCCCGTTTAATGTGTCTTTAGAATAGGTCAGATTCTATGTTTTGAATTTTCATACCCGACAATATTCATAGTGGTCTATTTTAAGCACGACATATACACATACATTCATATATATCATACTTATACCAGAATGTAATATAAGACACAATCATATACGCCTCCATACACACACATTTATATGTGATTAAGGCGACAGATGTCTTAATGTCCTTACAAGAGGTTTTAGTTTGAACCCCCCTAGGTAAACAGTGAAAATATCGTCCGATTAGTTTGCATACATCTGAGTCTTAATGTCCTTACAAGAGGTTTTAGTTTGAACCTCCCTAGGTAAACAGGAAAATATCGTCCTATTAGTTTGCATACAATCTGAGTCAAATCCTCGCCTTCCCCGGGTGACCTAAACAAGGAAAATATCGTCCTTTTTTGAACCTTGAAATGGAAATGAGTTCAGCCTTTGCTTTATTAGTGGTTATGCAAGCCAATAATTACATCATTACCGATACCGCTACACGTAGAAACTGTTGTGCCAGTTGCTTCGACTTTATATTTTATATACTATTTTAGGCAACTAGTTTATTAATTCTTTGCTTTTTTAGAATGCGATGCATCCTATAGCATGAGATCGTGTGCATCTTTAATTACCAATGAAATTGGTGATGACATTAGAGTCTATTGTGTTAAAACTGATATCTATAAAAGGCAGGTGATATAAGGAAGAAGATCGATCTTCTGTAAAGAAGTCATCACCTAAACATATGATATAAATAGAAATATTGTGTTTATTGTTACAATTCTCTGACAAAACCTAACCTATTATTTGATGTTGTTTTATTTTGTTGTTGGTTATATATATATGGCAATAGTTATTTGGAAGGGATAGGGTATAAGTATTTAATTTGTTATTAGAATAATAAAAGGGTTAAGGGATCATATATAGGATTTAACTTTTGTTGCATCATATTTATCGATCTAGTCGGATAATTAATGGTACTACTTGTAAATACAATTTGAAATGAAGGGCATTATTTTTTGACATGAAAGACAAACATTTTAGAGCCTAGTGGGATGCCTGTTGCCAAAATAAGGTAAAACCCAAAATAAATTAGCTCTAGTTTAAACAATGGAAATTAAGCGCAGCCTTTGTAAACCATTTCTCCTTTAGTCTGTTCATTTTCGTTTTAGATTAATTAGCCAACTAAAGGTAACAATTTCGACCCCGTTATTCATGAATGATGATCTGGTTGGAGCGCTTTTTTTTTTCCTTCTTCAAATAAATGAGATTAATAAAATTTATTAAGAAACGAAACACTTCAAACGGGTTGAGAGCTAGCACAAAGTCTAGTTTAGATTCATACAACACCTCTTTTTTTACATAGTTTGTTGTAAATACTGTTATTGTAATATAAATAACACACCAGTAGTCAGTAGATGTGAAAAAATGTTTGTTGGTCAAACCCATATCTACTGATACGAAAATGGGTCATGTTCAACCCAAACATGAATTGGCCCGTTACTTAACGTGCCCATATTTCCACCTATTCCTACATTTGCTTTGCATTTTGCCTATGGCACATTTGACATTTCAGCACAATGAGTAAACTTACTAGCTAGTTGCTCCAATATTTCATCTAATTATATTTATATAAAAAAAAAGTGAAAACAAAAAAACAACCATATAGCTGACCAACAGCTATTTATAACATGCACGAGACCTGCTGACCTCTGTCTTTTTATATTACTTTTGCTTACACAAAGGGTAACCAAATTTCTCCACCATTTCTGTAAGAACTATATATATAGCTATAGAGATCAAGAATTCGAGGGACTAAGGGTGAGTGTGATAGAGTAATCATGATGAAAGGCAGATCATCTTCGAAGCAAGGAAAGATTAGCAAAGTTTGTAAATCAATGGAAAAACGCAAAGCTGATAAGGTTAAAGAGGAGCCTCATCTTTCGGGCGCCTACATACGTAGCCTAGTCAAACATTTATCCTCTACAAGAACCAAAGATTCCTTAAACGGAGATGAGAAAATGTTAGAAAATCTAAATACAAATGGGCAGTGCTTCAGTGATCCTAACAATATGCAACAAGAATCGTCACCACCGCTGCTGCTACCATCACCTCCTATCAAGAAACAAGTTAGAAGGAGACAACACACAAGTAAACCTTATCAAGAAAGGCTTCTAAATATGGCTGAGGCTAGAAAGGAAATTGTGACTGCCCTTAAGTTTCATAGAGCTTCAATGAAACAACAAGAAGCAGCCACTAATCATGATCAATCTCTTGGGAATTCAGGTTCAAAAATAAGTCTTAAAGCTTATCCTTCCACCACCGCCGCCACCACCACCACCAAGTTATCCAACAATTATTTAGACCATCATTCAAGTTTATCTTGTCCACCTTCACTTCCTTATTATTGGCCTATATCCACAATTAGCCCTCCCCCTCTCCCACCACCTTATCATGAAGATCTCAATATAATACTTCCAAATGCACCCTTGGGGTTGAATCTAAATATTCAAGATTTTCATAACTTAGAAACCAATATTTATCACAACCCGTTGTCAAATTATTCCACATCCTCCACTTTATCATTAACATCTTCATGTTCTTCCTCATCCTCGTGTACTTCCTCTTCGGCCGTCATTTCAGAAATGGCGGCCAGCTTGTCAGAGGAGGTGGTAACCCCCTCCACCACCACCTCCTCTGGTGGAGCTAACACGAACGAAGGAAGTTTACATCATGCTATGGATGATGAAGAGATGGAGGAGATTAGATCTTTAGGAGAGCAACACCAAATGGAGTGGAATGATACCGTAAACTTGGTGATGTCAGCTCGGTGGCTCGAGTACTTGAAGACCATTGAAATCGGGCCAGAGGCCGGGAATGATTCCCATAAATATGATTATGATGAGTTTAGTCCTTTTGATCAAATTATGGAATTCCCACCTTGGTAAGATTCTATCTTTATTACATGTTTTATAATAGGTTACATATATTACCATTCATTGTTTAGGAAGTTGGAAATGTTTTATGTTCCTAGGATGTATCTCCGTACAAACTTTCTAAAAGTACTTAATTAATTAACTAGTAAAATATTATTGTAATTAACCTTGTTTAGCCATTTTGTTAAATGTGGTATTATGTTGGTTTCTTGGCCATCTTAACTACTAAAATAAGGGGCTGCAGTGCTTCCTTCTGAATACTTGCAGTGTGAGACTTTAACACTATGGCAGTGAGGTAGACCACAAATGAAGGTCCCCACCACCATGCCTGCCTCTCTGAACCCTTTGTTTATAAATTTCATTTTCAAGTATTATGTGACAGTTTCCATGACCTCATTTAATTTGCACTTGCTCTGTAAATTTTCTGGCAATCTTCTTGTTTGCTTATGCCAAATGCTATAAGTTACCTTACCCCCACAAACCCCACTATATATATATATATAACAACAGTTTTTAGGTTTGTATGGTACAAGAATGGAATTTTTTGAAAATCCAGTTATACGAATTAAGACCAGATATCGTTATAAATTTATAACACGTACGGCATGTTCTTGTTTTGCTGCCATTAAACTTAAAAAATGCAAGATAACAATCAAAAGGTTGTTAGTTTAAGATGACCATTTTCATGCAATGTTACCAATTACAAATGGTCATTTTCATACACAATTTTTTATTTTTTTATTTTTGCACTATAATGCTCTATTTTGTTTTTGAAAGTATAACGCATACACGCATAGTTAACATGTCTGTTCTCAAGGTATAACTTGATTATTTTTTTTTAAAGTCAAATATTTCACACATGCATATTATCACAAGTATACACACTTATCATCAATGAGACGACACTACAACAAATCAGGCTTGATAGGACGCCGCAAAGCGTCCTAAAATGATATTATATGGGACCAATTACCTAATTGGAATGGCCGGTATAAGCGTCCTATCTAAAAACATTGTATAAATTTTCTACTGACACTTTGAAGTATTCAATAAAACACCAATCTTATGAAACACATAACAATGCCCCATAAAACGTCCTATTATATAGGTTTTTTAGGATGCTAAAACAAATGTATCCTATGAAAGCGTCGTAAAAACCCCATTTTCTTGTAGTGTGAACCTACAATGTGCTAGTCGTAACTCGTAAGTATTCTCTATTACCGCTAAGCCAAAGGCCATATATGTGGTTACGCACAACGTATTGTATATTGTTGGGTAAACCCGTATCCCACATTGGAAAAAAGAATAAACTCTAAGCATGTATATAAGTTTACGCGCTATTTCATTCAATTATCATAGGGTTTTAGAGTGGAACCTCATTGTGTTTATATTAGGCTTGAAGAGTAGGGGTTGAAAACGATCACAACAAGTGGTATCGGATCTATGGGTGTAGCCCAATGCAAAGTTTGGGTTTGAGAAAAGTATTGTTGGTTAAACCCATATCTTACATTAGCATATGGTTTTAGAGTGCTCGAAACGGTCCAACATGTATGATTAGAAAACTCTATGAATTGAATGAGCTTGTTTGAAATAATGCAAACATTATTGTTTAATATATTTGGCTGTATCGTTTACGAGGAACATTATTATTGGTACTGTTATTTACCTATAATAATATAACTAGATTTATATGAATTATTTATTTTGTATTGGGGTGTAAATATCTTATTTTGATGTTTATGTAGGCAGCATGGACATTGATGAAATGGAAGGAATGGATAGGGGATTTTTTTTATTTTTTTTTGTAGTACGTAATCAATATGTGGCTATATTTTTGTAACATTTTTAAGCTGCTTGTTCTACTTGATCCAACCCTTTCCCCTCTTCTTTTGTGCAATAAGGCTGCAGGGATATTCCTGGAGAAAGAAAAAAGAGGAATAATATAGATGCAAATTTTTGTTCAGGAAAATCAGAATTATAGGGTATTAAGTCAAAACAAACATATATAATAGGTCTAAACCATTGACCTAAATATTAACCTTTAGAATTAGATAAATAAATGTGTCAAAATCAAAGGTAAACGTGAGAAAAGAGAAAAGGTGTATTATATACCTTTGATGTTAAAAGCGTTGGTTTTTATATTGAGAAGAACTGATTGGAAAAAGTTTTTTATGATTTAACATATATATATTATATAAAAAGTTATGCTGATAAGAGGGGTCAAGTACTACTAGCTACATCTATGTTTAAAAAATATTGGTGACAAATTTAAATTTTGGATAATATCCTTCAATGACATTAATTCTTTAAGTGATGAAAGTTTTTAGCTTCATCTTTCCTTCACAGGGAATTACTTGCAACATACAATACATGACACAATGGTTTCAGTAATTCTTTTAGAAACAGCTTATTTCACTCGAAAAATACGCATTTTAAATGATCAAATCTTGAAATCCCATATATTTGCCCAATTTGATGGGTCATAATGTTCTCAATTGATTCAAAATCACATTTTTGGCCCATCTTCTCAGCCCATCAGTCAAGGTCAAATCTTATTTAATGTCTGGTTTAATTTGGACCATTTGGGAGATCGAAATCGAAGTCGTTGATATCATAAGTATATCTTGATACTGAAAACTGAACGGAAAGACATTGAGTAAACTTTTTTCTTTCCACACAACAGGATTTTAAATAGGAACCAGACATTCAACGAATAGTTTATGTTTCGCTCAACAAAAAGTTAAGTCTCTTTAATAAAATCTAAGTTCGTTTAGTTACCGGTAAAGGACAGTTGACAGAAGAAAGAAGAGAGATATACCCATATACAATCAACACACTTATTTATGTTCGACTATTTTTCGGCATTTGTTTGGAAGGAATTTTGGGTTGGAAGCTGGAAGTATGTTTGAAGCTACAAGCAGGCTCTCCAACGCTGTCAGTATCGATACTACTCCCTTGAGCAACCCTTTGATCAGCTAGATGGTCTTCACGCAAAGCAAATATAAGTGTTTGTAATTTATTCTATGTTTTTATGTACACAAACAGATCCCAGCTTAAGGATTTTATTGTTTTAATTCCATGTCATTTATGTACGACATTATTGTTGTTGATAATGAATATCATTGTGGTGGAATAGTCCTCACATGGACTTTGTAGAGTCGAGGGGGTATGCTCTAAAGCCTAAACTCATAAATTAATTTATTCAAAAAATTAAACTACATTAGTAAAAGGATAATTGGAGTTGGAATTTTAAAGGTGAAGATTCATTTCCGGTCAAGGCCATCCAACTAGCAATTGATGCGTCTAAAGTCTAAACTGCCATCGCATCCTTCAGCAACAAGATGGAATCCGTTGGCTCCGCTCCTAAAAAGATTAATATTCACATTTGGCGTGTGATATCTAAATGGCTAGAGGTGGGCTTGTTGTGTTACTTGAATCCGTCGGACTTGATGGTGTGGATAGAGTGATAGACGGCTTGTGTGTTAATCAAAAGAAAAAGAAGATCATTGAAATGATAATTTTTCCCAGGTTATGGTCTATGTGGAGACATAGAAATGATCGAAGCAATATTTGGTAACCAGTAACAAAGAAGTGCTTTAGTTTTTGATTATGTAATTAGTTTTTCTTTTAATTGGTATTCTTCGAAACACAAGAATTTTTATATTTCTTGGACTGAGTGGCTTCAAAATCCATTCCTAGTGATGTAACGGTTTCATTTCACATAATCCAAACATATCCTCCTATCTATTTTATTTTTTTTAACAACAAAAATACTTATATTAATAACTACCAAACTAGCAAGATGCTAGTTGGTTAAACATTACAAAAATAAAAGCTAGAAATACAACATGTGACACAAACTAGCAAGACGCTAGTTAATTACCATATAGTTTTTATGAAACCAACAACAACAACAACAACAACAACCGCTACTCAATCCCGGCAACAGCCGGGGTTTGAGGGAGGTAAGATGTACGCA
>JAOEHQ010045362.1:0-22780 GCA_025447715.1 Asclepias incarnata
TGAATGATTCAAATTCAACAAAAGAGTGGAAGAAAATAGATGAATTATTCTCAAACATGATCCATGATGCAAAATGTAATATCAAAATAGAAAAAATACCCATAAACATGGGGTGAAGTATCTCCACTTCTTCCACCAATACCACCTCTGCTGCTGATATCCCCGAAACCATCCCAACTCCATGAACTATACTTAATTCGTGATGTCTCCTTACACACAATCTTCCTCAGCGGCTTCATGATCTTCCACTTATTTTTACCAACTACCCAACACGAAGAGTGTGTGTCTACATCAGGCCCATCCAAAACAGTTGTTGGTGACAGTATGAACTCCCTTTTGCTGTTACTGTTGTTAGTATTGAACATTCTTGGAGGAAGATCTAATGACCTGACAGAATTGGATTTTTGTGGTTGTGGATCATTGGTGGTGAATCTTGGTTTTCCGGGTGCCTCCTCCCATTGGAATGGGATGGTGGCTACACTGTGTGATGGTGAAGTAAATCCCCCTTGCAATTGATCAGGTTTATTGAAACGTTGCGAAAATAGTGATAGTTTAGGTGGCATAGAACTTGGTTCTTGCACTTCCTCTTCTATCTCCATCTTCTTCTATCTCTCTCTCCATACACTCTACTAAATAGTATATATTTGCTGGTTTTGGGCCGGGTCCACCAGCTGCTTACTCACCTGAATACAAATGCCAGCTAGATTCTCATTGCAGGCCTAATTTAAATGTCAAAAATGCCCATTGACACAATTTGCTACAAGCCAAATGAAAACGATACAATTTGCTATAATATACTTGAGCTTTTGTAGTTGTTTACAACCACAAAGCCCGTAACTCTTTCTGCTGCTAACCGAATCATTTATACGGCTTGTTGTCAAAATCCTGGACGAATGTTTTGAGACTAGCATAATATGCTTAAAACCGGCAATTCATTATACCAAATGGTCATAGGTTCGAGTCACAAAATGTCATCCTTGGAGACCATACAAATCCTTATGTTGATAAAGTCAAAACAAGATCTCAAATATGTTTTATAATCTTTGATTACCCTTGGCACCTATACCAAAAGGATGGGAAAACTACAAGTGTGCATTGAATTGATTGACTGCATAATCAAAACATGCTCAAATAAGTGTGAATTACTGAATTTTTTATTGAAGTAGTAGTTTTTCGGATTGACTTTGTCAAACAAGTTTGTGACCAAAAAAATTTATGAAACAAGGGAATCCGGAATTGTTATTTCCGGATTGGGTACACGTAGGATGAACCCGGAATTGCTTAGTGGAGTATTAAACAAATGACAGTCATATTTCTCATTATAGTTAAGAATATACAAAACCAAACATCATATAAGACCACTAAAAAACAACAAAAAACTAGTATGATATAATGAGGGATATTAACATTTAATTACATAATTAACACTAATGATCAGCAACACACTGGAAACCATGGCAAACCCAAAGCCATATCACAAACAAACCAACACAAATAACCAAATCCATAGTCAATACAACCAACACTTGTTTCTTCCAAATGTACCTCCCTCTTTGCGTCCTACACCCACTCGAAACACTAGCATCATCATCTGAACATACGTCTGTTTTGTCTTCCTCTGTTTCGTCTTTGTTAAACCGTTTCTTCCTTCTAACAGAATCCAAACTCCCTAAATTATTATCTTTCAAACTTTCTGGCGACGACGTTGCATCAAATTCAAAATCCAAACCAAGAAGCTGGTGAAACACCGGACTGAATTCTCTTTGAAAAGAATGCGACTTCATGGTATCAGAACTGCAACTATCTACCATATCAGTAAACGCATTTTGTACGCTCTTGAGAAACAACAAACACTCCGGCTTCTCCAGTGACTCGTCAAATATACCAAAGTATACAAAAGGATCTACAATGTGGAACATGTAAGTTTTGCCAAGAACAGTATGTGAAAATATGGAATGAAACGGTGGCGTTTTCTCTAGACACTTTTTCGCTAGATCACCATATGCATCTTTTGAAGTGTATTCAGCTAGAATTGTAGTGTCTTTCGCAATGCAAGTGTACAAGATTAAATCAGGGTTCAAACCCATGTTTCAAAATGATATTTTGTACAGTATATATGTTTAGATAAAGTTATATATGTATATATCCATATATATATATGTACAATATATGCACTTATGATTATTATTCTTTGCTTATGGATTAATATTTGGAGTAAAAGTAGAATATATGCATCATGATTGATACTTTTCCCATAACTGAAGTTACAAATACTTGCAGGTTGTAGCCAGTGAGACATGACTGGGACTTGGAGTGCATCGAATTTATATTGATATTTGATGATTGATGATTGATGATACATGTCTATTGGTGATAAGTAGTTGGTGACTTTACTTCTAATTTACATTTAGTATTTTAAGTGGTACTTTGGATATACCCACTGGTGCAAAACTCCCCGAGTCAAGCCAAGTACACCCCGACTTGGTCGCTTTGACCCCCCGTACGTCCCCGCATAAACCCAAGTACTTCCAACTCCCTAATCGACTGACCTAGGAGCGTCTAGCGACTACCGCAATATATCTTATAAAGTTTATATTACTAAAACTTGATAATTAGTTAACTAGTATTTTTACCCACACGATGCGGTGGGACTCAAATAGGTTATTCATAAGCTTTGACATCATTAGTTAGGTGTCATCTCCAACGCATGAAACAGGTAATTTTAAAGCTTTGCTAAGAACGAAATGTGTCGCAACTTGGAGACATGCAAAGTGCTTGTAAATATGACTATTGATTAGTTTGCATAGTGATTTAATGTCATCCTATTCACAACAGTACACTTATTTGTTAAAAAGCAACTCCTCATCAAAGAAAAATAGTAATTGCTAACAGAAACCATTATACTCATATAAATAATGTTGTATCTATGATGACAAACCCAATAGCTAATTACGATTACACATGCATTTCATCAAGCAACTCATGTGCTAATTAGTAATATATGAAATAAAAAGAGATTAATAACGCGAGAAAATATTATTAATTAACGGTATTCAACGATCTTTTATGGTGATTTTTACAAGTAGAGAAAATACAACGACTTGTTTTTTTTTAGAGATAACTTAATGTATAATTAGTTAATGATACATTATAGACTTTTTAAATTATAAAAAGGTTTATTTATTTTTTATAAGAAATATTTATGATTTTTATAATTAAAAATAAAAAAAATATGTAAGCTCGTGAAGTGAATGATGAATCTGTGAAGGTAAACACTTTTAACTTTTTAGTGGAGAGCTGGGTTCATGAATTGTGGGCCTTAATTCGGGTAAGACATGTACATGAAAACTAAAGAGTAGGCTTCAATTTGGGCTTTTTTCATTTCTTTTTAATTTGTTCTAAAATTTTAAGCTATATAGTTTAAGCTTTAGGTCGTTGAGAAAATCTATCGTAGGTTTTCAAAAAACTTATATTTCTCAACGATAGATTAAAGTTTTAGAACATTTAAAAGGTTAACCAAACCGAAATTCTTTTTAGTTTTTGTTTTCAGTTAAAGTTCACGAATTTGGTTACAAGCAGTAAACCGAAAAAAACTTGGTACTAACTTTTTCAAACATATATGTACATATATGTATTAGCCTATTGCCCGCGCTATGTGGCGGTGAAGGTGGTGGCGGTTGCGACTGGTGGTGGTGGTGGCGGTGACGAGTATTATAGGTATATCAAGTGGAGATGTTTAAAATAGTTAAGAAGATGGTATGAGTAAAACGTGGATATCAATTCATCTTTTAAAAAGAAAAGGCGGGGTTCATATGCTTTAATAGAGAATATAGATATACACATAGTGTTCGGTTAGCATGCCTTTTTTGTTGTTAAGTGTTAATTTTTGCTAAATTGTCTTGTGTTGTTAGCATGTTTGATTGATTAGACATGTAGTAAAATATGGTTTAAGTAACAGTGTAAACTAGCGTGTTAATATTCAAACTTGTCATTATATACCAATTATTGAATTATGATATGAGAATTGGAAAACAGTATGTTTCTTTCAGACTACTTATGTTTATTAATTTGTAACGTTTTATATGTTTGCAATAAACTGATTCACCGATCACCGGTTATATGGTATTTTTGGTTTCGGTTTAGGTTTAAAAAATCGCCGAACGGATCGAATCAAGATATTCTGGTTAACTGATTACTAGTTTAACTTATTTACGCTTAACTATTCATGAACACCTTAATTAGACATTATACAGTAGAATACAACTATAACTTTTGCAACTTCATTGTGAAAACTTTTTTTTATAAAAAAGGCTACATATCACACCACCTTTGGAGAGCAAAATGAGTCATAAGTAATGGTGGGTCCGAGACTCCGAGTAATTGAGGCACCAATGATATCACACCACCGTTGGAAATCACAAAATCAAATGTAATCGGTTTATTTTATTGGGCATCTATTTCCATATCTTTTTATCCTATATACATCTAATTTTATACAATAAACAGTTGTACAGTATGTATTATTTATTATATATTAAAGGGTGTATCTAAGAAAATGAAGATGAAAATAGGAGTACCCTTATTTGGTAGTGGGCCCTTTGCCATAAGGTTGTATGGTTTTCTCGGCCACTCTACTAATTGGTAGTAGTAGGCCTTTGTGAATAACAGTTTAATATCAAAAAAAAAAAAAAGTACCCTTATTTTATCCTCCCGTCATAAAAACACCCACGGGGTCTCGCATCCATCTTTCCTACACTTTTTTTTAAGGTATTAATAAACATACTAGCAAGTCATTGGACAATCAACATTACTATAAGGAAGCTAAAAATTACGTACCATAGATGTCCGGATCTTTTATATTGTAATTGTCATTCATATGAGTAGTTATTTTTATATTGTAATATTTGAGTTGGAATCGGTGCGAAGTTAAGATTTGACATTAAAGGAATCGGTTATTTGATTGAGGGATTTTAACTTGAGAGGATCATATCCCGATTTTTTTTTTTTTTTTATAACAAAAATGGTTTGTTTTTCTCCATGTTAATCTCAATTGTATTCAAATGTGATGATTGCCAAATTCCTTTACGTAGATGTAGTCTTATCACATTTATTATTTACAGCAAATCATAACTTGTCACTGTTAATAAAAATCTACAAACAAAAAAGTAAATTGGACACATTCGGAAAAATAAATTAGTAAATTAATAAATAAACAGTAACACAAAAACTTGTTGTCCACTCAGAGCACCCCTGCACGCCAGGCTCATTTTAGCACCTGCCAGTATAGCGCCTATACGTACATACACACTCTCACTCTGTTCTCTCCATATTACCCAACCATTGTTTCAGTTTTTAGCAAATTATTATAAGAAAAACAAAACCCTTCTTTCTTCTTCAATCTGATCCAACCCCAAATTCCATCCTCTGCAACATCAATATACTCTCAAACAAACAATCCTACTATATATATATATATATATTTCTTAGACATTTAATCTCACTTTTTTCAGTAAGCATTTCATCACTCCTTTTTTTTATTTATTTATTTTTTTATATTTTTTTTTACCATTTTTAGCAAATTTTTATTACTTATTTGTTAACATAAGTATCCGACTTGCTTTACGAACGGACTAAAACTAGCTTTTTCACATTATTGAAATACTTTCTCATTATCATTTTTTTTTATAAAGTTTTGAAGTACTTTTTTTTTTTTTTGTGTGTGTGTGTGTGTGTGGTATATTTGCGGTGGTTGTTCTCAAATCATTGAAATATGGGAAAATATTACTATTATTATTAAACTCTTTACATTTTGTGACAAGCTTTAGATTTGTTGCGTGGTTTTGTTGATGTGTAACTTATATGGTTGTCACATCAGAAAAAATAAAAAAATAAAAAAAATAAAATCGTGTATAGTCATGTAGAATGTAACATGTTATGTTTTGTTTTGTTATCGTGTGTATCTAACTTTCAAACTGGTCATGGTTATTTATGTGACAAACTTTTTATTATATATTTGTGTTATTTGGCTAATGTGATAGCTTATATGGTTGCTACGCCTTGTTTTCTTTTGTTTTGTTATCGTGTGTATCTAACTGCTTATGGTTATGTGACAAACTTTTAATATATATTTGAATTATTTGGCTAATGAAATAGCTTATATGGTTGTTACGTTTTGTTATCGTGTGTATCTAACTTTCAAACTGCATATAGTTATGTGACAAATTTTAAGGTATATTGTGTTATTTGACAAATTTTAAGGTATATTGTGTTATTTGGCTGATGTGATAACTTATATGGTTGTTACGTTATTTTTGTGCAAAAATACGAAATCATTTACATTTGCGTAGTATGTAACTCGTTACGTTTTGTAATTGTGTGTATTCACTTTCAAATTGTGTACTCTCTTGTGTCAAAATTTCAATTAAATTGATATTGTATGTATCTGGTTACCTATTGGTCCTGTAACTGGTATTTTTGCTGATGTGTTAACCATATAAGTGCCACATCAGCAAAACCGGCGCCATAAACATAGTAGATTATTTGAATGTTGGATCCATATAAAAGCAAATCATGACAAGTTGGATACATTTTGGTGCCTTTACGCATTTTTTTAATTTTTTTAAAAATCATTACATACTATCATTAATGCAGTGTATTTGTTAACCAACAGCTGATATAATCATTTTTTTTAAAGATGGATCGATTTCTAATACCGAAAAAGAGACCTAATGAGAGCCCGGACACCGGACGTTTAAAGAAAAGGACGTCAGATTCTGCTCTAAAGAGTAGCCAGGATGTTGGTTCTGGTTCAAGGGGAGTTTACAAGCTCAAAATCTTGTTGCCAAACGGAACGGCCGTGTTGGTGAAGTTACCTGAAGGAACAGGGTCTGTTACCGTTAAGGATTTGGCTGGTGAAGTGAAACTACAGCTTGATAGAGCGATACAAGCGAAGAAAACCAGTACCCCGAAGAAACCTGTTAATTGGGATGCTGAATTGAGTTTTGTTGATGATCATGATTATGTGCTTAGAAATAGTCTTAACTTGACTAAATTAGAGTTGAATAAAGTCTATAATTTGAGACTTAATGTAAGTCCTTGCTTTCATTTTCAAATGCATTTTGTTTCGATCTTTGGATTTGTTAATGCTGTTTGTAATAAGTTGATAATGATCTCGTAACAGGATGGATCTAAGCCGGCTGAAATCTACGAGGTTGGTTACTTGTTACTGGCTGATTGTATATATCCTGGTTGGCTTACCTGATTTATAGAAGTAATGCTTAATTTTTTTGTTTTTAGAACATGTGGGATTTGACACCCGATACAGAGTTACTTATGGAATTACCCGAGGAGTACACGTTTGAAACTGCGTTGGCTGATCTAATCGTAAGAAACGATATTTGTTTATAAGTTCATCACAAAAACTTGTGTTCAAGAGTCATAATGGTATACTGTATTATGTTAGGACAATTCGTTGCAAGCTATATGGTTTAATGTGGGATCTGATAGTAAGTCGATAAGGTATGGGGTTCAACAACCACAGTTGACTTTTTTGGTTGGTTTTCGTGAGATTTTGGTTTCTGCAGTTTCCTGCAACTATTATCATTTTGCAGGGTGAAAGTTACAGATGATAAGATATCGATTATTGATACAGGCCCGGGCATGGACTCTACGTCTATAGAGAAGTGGTAACATGTTAATTTCTCAAATGGGCCATTTCTTCGTTTCTTGCTTTAATGGTTATGTTTTTTTATAATGGTCTTCTTGCTTCTTAGGGGGAAGATGGGCGCCTCTCTTCATCGCGCGTATAAAACACAAGCCATAGGTGGAAACCCTCCCTATCTGAAGGTAAATACTATGAAAGCTTCATGGAATATGTATATGTGCCATCTTTAATTTTACTTTGTTCTTGATGACTAATTTTGAACATTTTGGTGGCTTGATACTGTCATTTGCTATTCTTGCTTCTCAGCCTGCCTTTGGCATGTTTGGATATGGTGGCTTTATTGCATCTATGCATCTAGGGAGGTATGTCATTCAAATGGTTATCTTTTCTATATAGAAGGTTAATTTCAAGAAACTTATATCAGCTATGATAACTTCATTTGTCGCAATTTAATTACAGGCATGCTGAGGTTTCTTCCAAGACAAAGAATTGCAAAAAGGTCTATATACTACGACTTGAAAGAGATGCTCTAGTCAGTGGTTCTGGTTCAAAACGAACCTGGACGGTAATAATGTCTTTTCAGTGTCTTATGTTTTCTCCTGTCCTATCTACTGTTTTTAGCCTGATTAGTCTTCTGTTTGTTCTTGCATTATAGACATGTGGTGGCCTTCGAGATCCCACAGATTATGAACTTAAGTTATCTCCCGGTGGAAGTTTCACAAAGGTAAACTTTGTTTTCCTTTTAAGGGCTTAATTAAATATGATATCTAATTAAACGTTTATGGAAATATTTGAATAGGTTGATATTTTTGAACCCAAGATGCGAGGAATAGATGTGAGACGGCTTAAATGTAAACTAAAGGACATCTATTTTCCATACATCCAGGTTTGCTGGCTTATATAATGTATTAATAATATGATTGTGTACATAGATTATAAAAACAGAACCCATCTCATATTTTCCAATCATAAAGATTCATTGTTTAATCAATTTTAGAAGTGCTTTATTCTTGCTAGCTAACACATACAAGATACAGTTTTTTAACTTGCATTCCTTTTATAGTGTGATGACTTGTTCAAGAAAGGACGAACAGCAATGCCAATTGACTTTCGGGTTTGAGTTTGCCTTGCACTTTATACTTTTCCGCAACTTTGTTACATCTACGTTATTTTTAGTTCTTAATATAGTTCATGAGTTTCTACGTAAAGAATTATAATACAATGTTTGCATATACTATGAGGGTTTTTAGGTCAACGGTAATAATCTGGCAGAAATCCCGGGTGGAGAAGTAGCAATTACAAATCTTCATTCTTGCAATGGTCCAGAATTTGTATTTCAACTTCGTTTTCAACTGAAGCATAACAATGTTACTACAAGTAGTCCAGGTTTACTTCTTTTTCGGCTTTACCAAGTTTAATACCCATAATTCGATATGTTATGGATGTCTAAAAACATATGGTCTCATATTGTTTAGGAGCAAGGTTACCCAATGAGGCGAATGCACGTCTTAGGTGTGTGTATCTTCCCGTTAAAGATGTAAGAATTTAATATGTTTGTACAATACTTTTATAGAAAGTTGGATATTTATGTTATATTGTCTTCTAAAAGGCTAAAACTATAAATAACAGGGTAAGGAGAGTATCGAGACCATTCTTGAAAAATTAAAAGAAGATGGGTATGATTACAGAGAAGACTTAGGAAGTTTTAGTCATGTTTCTTGTAGACGGTTGGGTCGCCTACTTCCAGACGCTCGTTGGGTGAGTTTATTCAAGCAATTGCTTGTATCACAATTTTAATTCCTTACTGATTACCTTCAAGAATGATATGATTTCTTATAGTTATGTACTTGTTTTGTATGTTCAACATCTTGAAACTACAAAACCTTTATACCATGATTAGGCATGGCTTCCATTTATGGATTTGAGGCAAAAGAAAGAGGACAGATCCCAAGTTTTAAAGAGAAGCTCCATGCGAGTTAAATGCTTTATTGGTATAACAGACTGTTTTCCAAATAAATGCTTCACTTTTTTTTTTTTAATCATATGTCTGAGCACTAACCTTTGTGATCCTAGAGACGGATGCTGGTTTCAACCCAACATCCTCTAAGGTATGCATCTTTGACTTTTTTTTTTTTTTGTTTGACATCCGTTTATTTTTCTGATGATGATTTTTATCTTTTTTCTAAACAAGACTGATTTTGCACATCATAATCCCTATACCACTGCCTTGAAGAACTTGGGAAGCAAACAGCCTTTGGAGAAAGAGACTGGTAATTGTTCTTTCCTAAATTTAGATAAATATGGTGTATACGGTAAATTAAAAACCTTCTACATTCATCAACAGGTGTTGACATTGAGATCAGAAAGGATGGCAAGTCCTTGATCCTCTCACAATTGGACAAGCAGTACCAACAGTGGCTTATGGATATGCATGAAAGATATGATGAAGAAGTTGATTGTGGAGTTGATGAACCTGTAATTTTAAAAAACCCTTTAAACAGAAAGGAGCTTCACATATCCAAGAACGGGGAGAGTTCAGTATTTGATTCCACATGCAATATTGTACATCATTTATTAAATTCTTTAGAAATCACAGTTTTATTTCATGTTCGTTCTGCTTGTAGTTGTGAGGGTTCACAAAGCTTTAACGCGGAAAGGAAAATCTTGGAAATCAGGGCAGAAAATCAAGATCCTAAAGGGAGCATGTGCAGGATTTCACAAGAATAATGTCTATGCTACATTAGAATACATTATTCTTGAAGGATTTCAAGGGGACGCAGGTGGTGAGTGTGTTGTCTCTTGAATAAGCAACAAAACTCTTTTCCCTCAATATATCTAGTGTAACACGTATTATTAATCATTAATGTAACATACACTTTAGGTACTTCTAACTTTGATATGCCCAAATTTCAAAATTTCTAGAAACTTCACAATTCTATCTTAAATTAATTTCGTCAGTAGAGTATTTATGTCACTCTTTGTAACATCTCGTGAATTTTCTTTTTTTCTTATGTTTGTATCAAACAGGAAATGCTTGGATAATTTGCAGGTGAACCACCTTTGTATCTTTATCTATAGCTTCTTTAATTCTTTATGTTAGTTTTTTGTTCAAACTTTTTATTATACTTCTCTCTTCTGGAAGAACGATTGACATACCTGAAGAAAATGGCTGTCTCCTTGAAATTGTTGATGGAAACCCCAATTTTGATCTGAGAAAATCCTCCCCAATACCAATAAATGTCATTGATTCTGGAAAGGTTAGGAATGTTATACTTATTATTAAACAACAAATATAACTACTTATTAAACAAAACTTATAGTGTCTAGCGGTTGATGATTCTGAATGGAACAACCAAATCGAGAAGCGAGATCAGAAATGCCCTTCCTCAATTGAGATGGTGAATTCAAGACAATGCTGCAAGTTGGGAATAGAAGCGGTTAGTTCATCAAATCAAATAATTAGTAATTTTAATTCTATTCAGTTATACTATTTCATATTATTTTCATTCTTTGATTCAGTTAGTTTCTTTTATTGCAGTCATTACCTGATAAGCCTGAAGTTTATGCTCGGGATTATTCACACTGTGAAATTGTGGCAGTTGTTCGTCCTGCTACTTATAAATCTGGAACTGATTCCAAACAGTTAGATCAGAAATATGTGATGAAAGATAATTTTGAGATGTCACTCGCAATTATGTTTTCTCCATATAAAACTTCTCGAGATGTTAGCAATATCTATTCTGGACGTATATCACCTTCATCACGAAATGACTTTGATGGTTTATATGTATTTAAACCAAAATGCAAGTCATATCCTCTGTTTCATAAAGCGGGCTTATATACATTGACCTTTTCCATTGTGAGTAACACTGAATTTGTTCAGTTATATGAATTTGGATAATATTTATTACATACATGTGACTTTTCCATCTTTCTATGTATTCATCATCAGAAAGATTCAAGCTGTGAGAAATGTGTGGTGAAAGTTAGAGTTAACCCATCACGTGAGGTTCACAAATGGGCACTTGCCGAGAAGATTTCTGATCTAGATATAACGTAAGATATATTATATAACATATGTAAAATGTTTATTTATGTTTCTATTTGATGGTAATTATGTCTATTAACATGCTGGTTGTTGTTTAGGGTTGGCTGTTCTTGCAAACCCATTTCCATATCAATGTTCGACAAATTCGATAATCGAATTCCATTTTCAAAAATTCCCAAATTGTTGATCAAGGTGAAGTACACAGACAGTACTATAGTTCAAGTTAACAAATGGAAATCATCTACATCATTAGATAAGTTGGCCCTTATACTTGAGGTATAGTCTACACTCTACATACTTTTAGTTTGATGTCCTTAATTGGATATTATCTTGAAATTAATGCATTCTGGTAATTGTTGTAGAATTTGCTTATTGAGATCTCTAATTTGGACAACATTCTGCCAACATATAATGCCACAATGATGTTATGTCTGCCTGATGGCTCAAACTTGTTGGATATCCCCATTAAAGGTGTGCATATCTTTGCCGTTTCTGAAATAGGGAATCATAAATTTGTGGGAATTTCTAGTTCGTACTTTGTCTATTTTTTAACTTGGCTTGTTCTATCTTCTATTACCCTAGTTCTTCCTGGACCTGTAAAATCTTTTACAGTGCAACCAGAAAACTTTGAGAAGCAATTGATTCCGGGCCAAGTAATTAAAAAGTTGACTTTGGAGGTACATGCATCACTTTAGTTTCAGACCACAATTTATGTAGTGTTTTATAGTTGTTATCTAATTTGTGTTTTATAAATCTCAGAAGAGCCATGTGTATGATTTTTAATCTATTTATAAATTTTTTGATATCTTTTAAAGCTGTTTGATGCATATGGAAATCATGTACAAGAAAATGAAAAGATGGAGTTAATTGTCGATGGATATGGTTGGCTGGACAGGTCGTCTTCCAATAAACAGGTGTGTGTGCCCTCTGCAAATTGTCCTTTGACTTGCATTTTTTACTTGCTAAATGAGCTTTTCACTATAATATTTAATGTTACAGGTGGATGCTTTTGGGTGCATTGATCTTGGTGGCCTAATGAGAGTAACTGCCGGATATGGAAGAAATGGTATGATTCATAATATGACTATCCATCCTTTTATTATTATTTTTCCTTTTATTAAGCTCATTCCGATCACATTTTACTATTTTAGATTACGATATTCCCGTTCTTATTACAAAGTATAATTTTCATACAGTGTCACTGTCTATTCTTTCAAATGGAGAACTTATTAGCAAGGAGTGGCAGATTGAGAAAAGGCAGCTTAGAACTGCAGCAGTGGTCTGAAGTTTAACTTAATGTTTCTAACTGTATATACAAATTGCATTAAATTTATTCCAGTTATGTGTAATAACTGCAGATACCTGAAACCTGTTTTGCTGGTTCCCAACTTGAAAACTTGGAGTTTGAAGTTGTAGATTCCAAGGGTGATGTGGATGTCAACTTTCATGATGAAGATAAGATTGGACAATCTCATACCCTTGTGATAAAATCACGATTCAGGGATATTGATGAATCTCTAAAATATGTATTTCGTAAAGGCCGCTGTGTAGTTCGCTCAGTTCCCGTTCCTTCTGAAATAGGGGAGTTTAGTTTTGTGGTGGCTCATTCCCGTTGTTCAGAGCTGCAATTGACTTTTAAGGTGAAATTCATCTCTTCCAATTTTCTATCTGATTATTGTGACTTGAAGTCTCAATAATTAGTCTTAAGTGGTTGGATAAATTGATTCTAATTATCTGATTATTTGAAGGATACTCTGTTTCATACCAGCTTGCAATGAAAATGGTTATTCAATGGAACTCTTTTGTTTTTTTTAACCTTGTTTTAAATACCAATCATCTGCATTTCCGATTGTTAATAGTTCTACTATGAAAAGGATAATTGTCAAGACTTACTGTAGTTGATTAAAGTCAATTTGCTATATTTCAACTTTAGATAAATTTGGTAATTTTATTATTAGGTACTTCAGATTTAGAATTTATCGAATACTCAAACAACCGATTAGTACAACTTCAATAAACAGAAACACTTTTAAACACTATCCCTTGCTGCATCTTCTATTACAGCTCGTCATCTGATTTTGCTATTCAAAATCAGATAACAAGTCTCTAAGCCCATCCAAACGCCCACTTACATGATGCAACCGCTAAACCACTGATTCCTTCTTTTTCGTGTGAAGAAAGATGGTACCTCCGGAAAAATTTGACCCATTGATTCTTGTTTCTTACACATAGGTTCTCGTTGAGCAACCTCCAGAGATGGAGCCTCTAAATATTAGCCATCTATCTACCAATGAAAATATTATCTCACCTACGCGATTTGATTATACAAGTGTCCAATATTACACTCCAGAGAAAAATGCTTCATCCGTACTGGATATGTATTCTACTCCAGAATCTTTTCTGAATTTCCAGAAGGTACATTACCATCTTTTAATGGTATTGTGTGAAATATTGTACATTACCATCTTTTAATGGTATTGTGTGAAATATTTACTTTCTAATATTCTACACCATTGTTATTTTATATTTAATGACACTCTGAATTTTCAGGATCTTGAGAGTGAGATTATTGAATATGGTTCGAGTATTGGCCAACATGAAAAGAATATAGAAGTGTATGAAATTCAAAAAACAGCAATTGAGTCCCAGCTCTCAGAGTTAGAAGGTAACGGTTGTCCTTATTCTTGTTTGATCAATATACAGTTGGAAAAATTTGCTTACATGTAGTCAAATTTGCTTACAACTCTACGATATTGAAAACTTATGTTTGTTTTTTCTGCCCAAAGGTTCAATTTAAAAATGACTCCTTTGTTCCTAACTATTCACTGGATTCTTTGATCCTCACATGCATACTTTCCCTGTCTAGGAATTTTTTATTTTAATAATATTTTTACTCTATCCCAAAATAATCACCCTATTTAGAATTCAAAATTCAGATTTTCTAATTAAATATCAGTATGAAATTGAATCTTATTCTACTTTCAGTTACTGTATGTTATTAGGAATTTTAATATGAAATGATTTGGATTTCATTATACAGGTATCCAACACCGAACTACTTGTATTGCCAAATATGGCTCGCCAGGGAAAAATGAAATTATATCACGGGTTGAATCTAAGGCTGACAGTGCTGCTTCTCTTGTCATGACACTCTTCAGAGAACTGCCAGAAACAGATCGACATGGCTTGATGGGAAATATTATTGGTGTTGTTGCTCTTTTAGGAACAACTCCCACTTTGAATCTTAGCAGGTGGAACCAATCTGCTTCTATATGATGTTCTTTTGGTCATTTTTTCTATAAGTTTCTTAAATAACCAGATTTTCCAAGCAAAATTAGAACTATTATCTGACTATTACAACTTCAAATCCAGCAACACGTCCAAACACTATTTTCTAAGTCCTGTTTTACTACAGCTGTTTTTTTTAATCTGACTTAGATTATTAGATAATCAGTTTCTAAATGTGCACCCAAAACACCTCCATGATAATTATAATCGTTTTATTACCATCTTCTCAGGATATTTGCAGAGTATCTTGGTGATCAAATGCTTGCAGTCGTGTGCAAATCTTATGAGGATGTAAATTTACTTGAAACTTATGATGAGAATGGCCAGTTGAATCCTGATCATGCACTTCATATGTTTGCAAGAGGACTTGGACAACCCATAAGTGGCCGTTATCTCATTCTATGTATTGAAGATATAAGGTTGTTAAATATACAGATCTTTTATAGATGTGATGTTATAAGTTGACTACTTGGATGATACATTCATTATTTCCATTTGGCAGGGCATGTGAGGTAGATAAAGATCTTCAAGGAAAGCTTATGCTGCCAAATCCTACCCTTCGTAATGGATCAACTCCAGCAGGTTTTCTGGGTTATGCAGTGAATATGATAGATATAGACGTTAATCACTTGGACACCAAGACTGATTCTGGTCTTGGTCTTCGAGAAACTCTATTCTATCGTCTTTTTGGCGAGACACAGGTATATAAATCTCGAGAAGAAATGAAAAAGGCGATTTCATGTATTAAAGATGGTGCTGTGTCCTTGGATGGAGGTATTTTTAGAGGCAATGGTGCTGTGTCTCTTGGATGTTTGTAAGTGCATGGTTCTTAATAACTTTACTCCAATTACTTTTTATCAATTTTTGGGTTCTTTTTTTGTTCAGGAAGAACACCATTTATCTTTCAATAGACCTTATAACAACTCATAAGTTTTCCAAAACCTCGATTGAAGTTAATCCGTACAGGTAATGGGTCAAAAAGGAAGTTGTGTCTATAACGTTGGCCATGTCAACGTGACACTGGCAAGGTTGAAAATTAACTTAACTCAAATTTTTCAAATATGTAAGGGTTTTTTCTGGGGCAAACAAAATTTGGTTACCAGGATAGAACATGGGCCAAAGTCGGGTTACATTTTCCATCTGCTATCTTGTTCTATATGTCTAACTTGATCCTTTGTTTAACAAATGATTAGGAACCCGGATGTTATTTTCCCAGTAGCTGTTGCAAGAACTCAAGAAGTATCTCAGAATGACATTCGGTTAATGAAGCGTTATGAGGAACTGAAGCTGCATCACAAAGATACTGTGAACAGCTTGAGTGAAGAAAGGAAATGCCACCAAAGCGTGATGAAAAAGTACAAGAAGAGTCGTAATTTATACACCAAGTACTTCACTAGGAACCCATCAGTTATTGGAAGCTCTCAAGTTTCTGAAGTTGTTTGTTTGGAGGAGAAACCCGTTACTATTACACAAGGTTCGACATCCATGAATGATGTGCATTTTATAAACATCGATTAGTAAAGTTATTCAGGCGTTTAGGAAAGTTTGCTAACCAGCTTTTGACACCTTAAGTAGACTGTATATGCCCAATAGTGAGTAGTGACTGATTACGAAGCTTGTTTTGAAGGTTATCTTATTTAGGATGCCATAATGCTTAATTTTGGGTATCATATGGTAAATATATTTAATATTATTGTTAATATTAATTCACTTGTTGATCTGTTTTTGTATGTTGGTATGCCTTCCGGTTCATGATTCTTGATGAACTAGTCTTTACATATTTAATTATTTATTTTTATTTTGGTATGGTTTTTATATAAATAATCTATTTAATAGTATAATATAAATAATATATTTTGGGAATTAACATACATGCTTCTTTTTTTCTTTTTTCTTTTTTTTAAGTAACATAAATGCTTTTAGTAGTAGCTTGTAAATTAGGTGCTTCCAAAAAGGTAAGTATACAAAAATATGTATAAAAGGTAAGTATATATAAGTATGGATAAAAAGTAAATTTAAAAATGTATGGATAAAAAGTATGTAGAAAATACATATGTAGAAAACTTTTATACGTATAAAAAATAAGTATAAAAATATATATATATAGAAAATAGATACTAAAAAAGTATTGTATAAAAAAATACGTATTAAAAGTATATATAACAAAACTCATAAAAAGTCACTAAAAATACGTATATAAAAGTTGATAAAAAAAATGCGTAAAAAAAATATATACTACAAAAGTATATATAAAAATACGTGTATGTAAAAGTATATGACAATCTTGGATCCTTTTCAACCTTGATCATTGATGGTTTTTATAAAAATGTTTTATTTTGTTGTATTTATTTATGATACGTGTATAATTCATGTAGGATTTCATAAAAATGTCTGCAGTTCACGGTAGCGATGCTGGTGGTGATCCCCCACGACGGTGGTGGCAGCCATTAGGGGTGTTCAAAAAATCCGAATCTGAAAAATCATAGAATTTTTAATTGGATTTGTTACCAACCAAGTTCAGTCATAGAATTTTTAATTGGATTTTCAATATGTTTTTCTTTATCACTTCTATTTATGTATATTCGGATAATCCGGTATCTGAATCCGAAATTTCGAATATCCAAAAATCGGATATCCGAAATTTCGGATTCGGATTTCGGATCGCCAAATCCACTATCCAAAATTTCGGATATCCAAATTTGGATATCCGAAATAATTTCGGATATCTGGCTTTGAACGTCCCTAAAGTAAACAAGCCTGTCAAATATAAAACTATTCAGGTTACTATGGAAAGATAAGCTGTTTGACGGTGGATATCTCGTGACCATTTTCAAACCGTCCATTGATCGCTCCGAAATTGTATATAGCATGGTTTGAACCTAAAATCTATAACAAAAATCTCAAAAGATAACCACTTGAAAGATGATTTTAAACATTACATAAACAAACGATATAAAAAGTACCGGAAAAGAAGGGGGAAAAAATCAACTTAGCTTGAACACCTATCAACCTAAGTTACATATGAATGAAGCCAAACTAAATCTTAGACCAACCACCATCACTTGGGGACACAAGTCATGTATGTAGGCATGTTGGTCCAATCTAAGGGTTGTTTTGTATATAAACCATGGTCCGTGGGTCCATATAATTCTAACACGCTTATGCTTTCATATATATATATATATATATATATATATATATATTGACATAGTCTTAATTTTATGTGTCAAATACATGTAGGCCAAAGGGTCTCAATTGTTTTGTCCTCCTACATTCATACCCTAAAATGGTGGGACACTCTTTCTCCTTCCGACCCTTCATGTAGTTTTGCCCATACACTTTTTAAACGAAAATGATACAAACCTTTAAAATTTATAATCTAATATATGTTTAAAAAGAAGATGAATATATATATATATATATATATATATAGGATGGAGAGTATGAGGCTGTCATGTACCTAGCTTGGGTATAGAACTCTCTCACATCTTAGTTTTTTAATCCATAAAATTCATGGGGGCCATGTCATTTATTTATTATACAACAAATATTAAAAAATTGGTATGTGAGGGGGTTCTATACCTAGCTTGGGTACATGACAACCACACCTTCACTTTTCCCATATATATATATACTAAGTCTTTAACCCGCGCAATGTGCGAGTTGTTATTAATTATTGTTTGACATGATCTTAATAAAAAGTTTAGTTGTTGACATTGATATTTAGCGAAATACGTCTGTGTTATTTTGTTAATATAAAAAGGGAATTAATAAAACGCAAATGAAATATAAATCTACATACTTAATTGAAATATGTTAATAGATAAAATTATGTGGTTATTTCACACTTAAGCTAGTTAATAATAAATAATATAATGTTAATAATTCTAGAGTAATTGCTCACATTGCATTATAGTAGCAACAAACCGTCATAGTAAAATATAACGAAAAAAAGCAGATATGAACTTTTCGTAATAAAGATGCAATGTAAACACCGGGTATATAAACTTCTAACATGATATGGTATTTTATTAGTAGCTAATTTCTTTAATAATTATTGCAACTAAAGGAAGAAATTGAACAAATATATAAAAAATATCCACCATAAATAGAATATGTATATATATAATCTATGAGAAAGAAAATAAAATATCCGCCATATATATTTGGATAATATTTGGAAATTTAATTATTTAAATATTTTTAAAGGTTTTTTATTTAATGAGAATCTAAATAAATAAGGCTGGTTCGGGAGCTAAGGTGAGGCTTGAAGAGGTTCGAGATAAATTAGGAATAGTTTTAAAAAGGTTTGATAACTACTGATTGAGTTACAATATAGATATATGGAAGATTGAAAGTGAAGATAAGAAAAATAAATAAACTCCATATGTCTGATTATTTATATGTTATGCTTATGGATTTTAGACATATACTTTCATCGTTCCTTTTTAAATGTCTTAGTTTGATTTGTTAAGTCTTTTATTTTCAATTTTGATCGTAAATACTTTTTATTTTGTTATATAATACTTGATGTTAAATATATAAACGGATTGGGTTTTAAATGTATTTTCATTGATATAATTTTCGTCAAGTATTATATAACATATCAAAAAATATTTATAGTCAAAGTTAAAATAAAAATACTCAAAAAGTCAAAATAATACATTTAAAATGGGACGGATGGAGTATATCATTACTCTAATTATGTAAATGGCAAATAGCACTTTGTTTCCAATTCAAACTCAGTGTTAGACCATTTTTTAGTTTTAAATTGTCAAGTTAGCATAACACGAATTTTCATATTGAACCACTTTATCTCCAACTTTTCAGTCTTACACCTCAATTTTATGTCTCCATTTTTTTTAACTAAAAACACGTTTTATCCTATTTCTTAACACTAAAAATGAAAAAGCAAAAAAAGCTTTAACACCGAAACTCCAATGTGAAGATTATAAAACTGGAGCTTTTAATACCGAAGCTCCAATGTGAAGAGTTTAAAACCGGAGTCCCTAACACCGAAACCCCGCAAAAATTTTGCGTTTGAGTTTAAAACCGAAGTCTCTAACACCGATGCCCCATGGCGGTTTTACTGCATACTGTTAATCTGTTATGTAAATACATTCACAAATTCATGTCAACCACCTTGTCCGTTACCTATTGATAGCTTTAAACTAATGAGAAATCTCAATAAGATTAGACTTGTTTTCAATATTTGGCTAACCTTCAAAAACAACAATGTATCTCAATATATACTAAAACAGGATTCTGAAGAAGCTTTTGGAGCCACTAGAGCCCTTTTGTTTCCCGCCTCTCTCTCCTCTTTAATTACATTCCTTCTTTTCTTTTCTTTTTTTTTTTAATGTATTTTTAACATTTATAATATTAGATAATATATTACATTCTATTATACTTTATATATCTTTATCTTAATTAAAATTTTAAAAAGTTTTTTCATTTTTGTAAATAAGAGTACAATATTAAAAAAAATCATTTCATACATGTTTATATTTTCACTTTTGACATTTTTGTTATTTTGAGTTTTTTTCTTTGGTAATCATAGTTTATGTTTACTAACCTATATAAAATTTATGTATTTTATGATACATGTTATTATTTTATTAGCATTTTTTAAATACATAGATGCTTATGTGTATTTTTAAATATGTTTTTTTATTGCATTTTTTAAAAAATTTATATAAATATTTTTCGTTAACAAATCATTTTTATGCTTATATCTTAGATACATGAACCTATTTATGCTAAGCTATATTTTATTTCTTATAAATATGTTTGATCGTCTTAAGCAAAGTTTTTTTTATAAATAAGTTTCGTTATGTTATGTTTTTAAATATGCATATCGTTGTGTTTAGTATGATTTAATCCATAAATATGCATATTTATTTATACTTTATTTTTAGACATGTTGTATACTTATTTCAATATATATTTAATATTTAATTACATTAGCCTTTTTTTTTAGAACGGCAATCTATCATACTCTTACTCCTAAACTATACGAATGCCTAGAATGCAACCTAGGACTTCCGAAAACAACAAATGTGAGAAGTGAGACTCGAACCTAGGTAGAATATCCCAAGGTCAAAGACCTTACCAATGCGCCACCAACACATTAGCAAATTTTAATTAAAAAATTGAAAAAAACGCTTGCGTTGTGAATGATATAATTCTAATACAAGTTGACACTATCATACATATATAAATAACTCATTATGGTAAACACTGGTCAAGAACTCGCTGAAACCTAATTTTATTGTATAATATTCTATAAATTATCATAACAACAACACATATTGAAACGAAAGTTATAAGGTATTTGTATTTAAGCCACTCGTCCATCAGACGGGTCCTAAGACTAGTTTTTATATAATTAAAGATAATATATATGGGGATAGGTTAGATGCAGTCGACTGCATCAAAATTTCGGTGCAGCTGGTGAAATTCAGGGGGGGCTGGGTATTTATTTCATCACGTGTTAAATTGAAGAAAATGATGTGTGAGGGGCTGCTGTATGCAGTTAACTGCATATTAGATTTTCCTAATATAATATATACATTTTCAAGTGCTGCCACAAAACTAATAATATTTCTTAACTTGATACACAAATATCGAGCGAATATGTTTTTTTTTGCCCCAGACAAAGATCTTTAAAATGTCCTTATCTGATGTTTAACATTCATAATTTAAATAACAAATAATACTAAATCTAATATTCTTTTTTTTCTTAAAAAATTGAGTGACAAAATAAAAAGCTGGGTGTCAGTGAGTAAATGAAAACATGAGATGCAAAATCTTCTATGCTCTTTCAGAGACTGTCTCCTGCTTATTTTCAAAAACTGACTCACAAGAATCTTCACTTCTTTCATATTACACCACAACCCAGGTACATTACAATGCTCTCTCTATTTATATTTTATTACATAAATAAGTACATTGAATATTTTAATCTGGAAAACGATAAATCCTTCAACAAATTAATCTAAAAATCTTTTTAAAATAACAAGACGATGAAATATAGTTTTTATTAAATCTCTTTCTTAATTTTATCTTTTAATTTTTTCAGATGTCATCATCTTATGCTTAGGAGAATTTTTACGTTATTCTTTTAAAAGGATTTATCATTTCCTTTTTAATTTTATTTGTTTGAAAGGTAATTTAAATTTAAGTTGTTTATTTGTTTGCATTTAAACAGTTTTTTTTCTTTCTTTTTAATAATAAAGTTCTAATCTATTACACTTCAAATATTCTAAGCTACTCTCAAGCTTAGTATTGAATCAGGCATAAGCCTTTACCAAGTAGGCTAACCTCACATTGATATTTAAACTGTCTTTAAAATAATGTTTTTATAATCTTCTAGAAGATATAAGGAGGTATTCTTTAAAAATAAAAATAAAAAAAATAAAATACTCGCAATACACTAATAATTTGACTATGGCGACTACATCAAGAATTGAACTCCTTGCTATTGAGTTACAACTTACAAAGCAAAATTGATATGGCTAGACCAAAGTCGTCCTGTTAGTCAATACAAGGAAGTATTAGTATTTAGCGACACCACAACCTTATTAGGGGTTGACAATGGGATGTAGTGTCGCACTCCATACCATATTTCTCAACCAATCTCTATATGCCACCTCATTCATTTACTTTTTCATACCACACTCTCCTTATTTCATTGGCAATGGTATACCACACTGCAATCCATACCACACTACAATTAAATAAATAAATAAACCACAAACAAACAAAATACACTTCTTGGA
>JAOEHQ010045363.1:0-11920 GCA_025447715.1 Asclepias incarnata
CGTGTTTCTCACGTGGGGAGGTTAACGGTGGAAAAGCTAACAGAGTTAGGGCGTGGACCAAAAGTGCAAAAAAAATGCCAACTTTAGGACTATATTTGTAACTTTTTGAGTTTAGTGCCTGAAAGTGCAAAACAGGTCAAGTTCAGGGACGAAAAATGTAATTTACCCATTTTATTATTCTTTATTACCCTTTGTCTTTCTTCCGGCCACTCTTCTTATCCTTGCAAATTTAGATAAAAAACGAACTGAGAGATAGAAATGTCAAAGTGTTTCAAGATTGCTAAAAAAAGAGAGTGAAAGGGTTAGTTTACTTGGGAAAAACAGCTTTCTATTTTTATTTTTTAAGAAAATATGAAAAACATAAAACATGATTAAATCATAGGTTTTTTTTATAAAAAAAATTCAAGAAAACAGAAAACAGTAGTTTCTACTTTTCAATGAAAAACTTAAAAACATCTTTTTATTGTTTTCTAAATATTTTTCACTTTAAAAATGAAAAACTCCCTGTGTTTTCCAAAATTGCCACTAAACGCGTTTTCAAAATTGCCACTAAACGCGTTTTTAATATTTTCAAGAGTTTTCTAGGAATAGAAAACTTTTCTCACTATCTTAAAATATGAAAACGAAAAATTAGAAAATATTTTATGTATCTAAATACGCCCTTAAGATTTTATGATATTTTCCTGTGATTCCAAAATTGAACTCATGCAACTAAATGGAATTTTCTGAGGGTATTCGGACAATTGAGCATGTACAGCTAAAACTAAAAGGGCTACTCCTAATAAATATAAATAAATAAAATATAAGATTAGCAAAATGTAAAAAGAAAAATATATCAAGTAAATAAAGAGAAAAAAGGGTCTTATGATGTAATTTATTGAATTATAATTAACCGTCTTGTAATATTATAATCGATAACATGTTATTATTTCTTTTTTGAGTTTGCAATTCATAGTTTTCAAGGCTATGAATAAGGCGAAAAAAAGTGTCGTACATGACGGTTGAAAATAATAATTTTTAGGGATGGTTATTTTTATAGATAACATTTTACTTTAATAACATCTACATCAAATTGATAGTCTTATTAAATAGAGTTTTGTTGGAAAAAATAAAAATAAATCACCGGTGTGATAATCTTATATGGAATCCAAATCTCATATGGCCATCTCATTGTCATCTACTGAAACGGTCCCATCATTAACGTTGCTAATCTTATCGACTACATTCGCGGCTGGTCATAGAATATGCAACTCGATCTTTTTTTCTTGGGTGAATCGGGGAAACAATCAAGTCGCTCATTGGGTTCACCGCTCGTTATGCTTATATTTCCTCTTCATGTTTTAGTAGGGATATCTGTTTCTTTTCCGATTGAGAACTTACCTTAGTGATTTGTATGGATCTTCTTAGTTAATGATTAATGATAGTTATGTATATTTATAAAAAAAAAAAAAAACAAATGATAGAGTATTTGATACAGATTCGAGATAGGACAAAGTTGTCACACACTACCAACCATCAATGGATGGATTGTATTTGAAGAACTTGAAATCTTGAGGTCTTGAGTTCAAATCTTGATGTGAACAAAATGCTTCCATGAATAGAGACATTGGTTTTATCAGAATGAGTTTTCTTTAAAATTGGAGTTGGGGATATAAAAAGCTAAGCATAAATTTACCCTTAAAAAAAAAAAAAAAAGTTTTCACACACTCACAATCGTGTTTTCTTTGGAAATAGAGTAATTTCTTAAGCAAAATTACTTAAATTTAATCCCACAATTTTTTTAATTTTTTTTAACCATATACTACAAATTTCTTCATCATTACTTTACAGTTTACATCATAACAAATTAACAACCATTGACTAAAAGATGATCTAATTTGTATTTATTAGTGTGAACACACTTTTTTTTTTAATAAACTTTCAAATTGTCCATGCCACGGCTCTTTATTAATTTAATTAATTAATTAGTATCACATATAAGTATATAACTACTATAAAGACTTGTATATTAAGTTAAACACACACACAATTTCTACATCTCTATCTATCTATCATCATCCATAATACTAACACACATTGCAATCTTTATCTTCCATCTTCTTCACCACTAAACACACACACACACACACAGTGAACAACAAGTATATATATATAAGCAATACTTGGGGGTACGTACTGGTTCATCAATGGCTATAGCTTCCATGTGGGCTTGCTTGGCTAGTTGGTTCACACCAACTGTTCTTTTTTGTGTTCTTAACCTCATAATCGCCATCATCTTCTTGGCTTCAAACTTTAAGTCTCCCAATCATCATTATAGTCCGAATTCACCGAATCAACTCACTCGATCACCTTCGTTACTACAAAGAGTCAGGTCAGTGAATTTATCATCTTTCTACACCACCCCTGATGATCAAACAACCGAGTATAACTCAGTGAGTCAACTAAGTCGAGCCCCCTCTCTTTTGCAACGAGTTAGGTCCATCGATTATTCTTTCTCTTCTTTCTACACGCCAAACCAAGCCTACTCATCTACTACTGAGCCCGAACAACTCGGTAACTCAACGAGTGAACTAACTCGAGCTCCTTCACTATTGGATCGAGTTAAGTCGTTCAGACTCACCTCCTCTTTCAACTCATCCAATCATAATTCTGGCGATACAAATACTATGCAAGATGAACATTCCAACATGGACGCACATCTTGATTCACTTGAAGACGACTATGATGTCACAAGCAGTGGCAACTCGCGTAACACCAAATTAGCAAATTGTAAGCATTTTCTTTATTATTCGATCATGCACATAATTTAAGAGAGTATGCTATATATATATATTAATATATATATATATAGGTGATTACTAAATCATATAAATTACTTGTATAATGTAATTTATTTCATACTCCATATTATAAATCACCTTTCAAAGATCTACACACTTTTAGGTCATTAGGTGTGGACTACTTTTGTGTTTTTTTTTTAAAAAGTGAACATTTTTGTTTTCAATTTAGCTGGGCAGACAGTTGGAAAACAAGTTGTGATTTTTGTGAGTATAAAAATTAGTATGTGGGATCTGTACGGTGAATTCGGTTTATTATTTTATTCTATCACGAAATCACAATTTGATAGGCGGGTTGTTTTCAAAAGGATGCTCAGCCTTTTTTCTTAAGCAGCTTTTACATTATTATTGTCAGTAATATTTTTATAGGAGCGAACAATGTCACAAAAACTAATATGTACATTTTTTTTATATTTGTTGCAGTGTCCCAAAATCCGGACATGACTATTGCGAAGAGATCGTCACCTAGAAATCTATCAAAATCAAGAAGCGAGAAGAGGGTGGTAGCATTAGAAGACGATGAAGATGTTGATCGACGGCGGCCGGCGACGATGAGAGCACCAAGTGGGATACGTGATGAGAGTGTGGATGCAAAAGCTGACGATTTCATTAAAAGGTTTAAGCAACAACTGAAATTACAAAGGATTGATTCGCTACAAAGATTTAGAGAAATGCTGAACAGGGGCACTTAATTAATATAATCATATATATATTGGCTAAGTTCTCTTGTTTTGATTTTTTGAGTTATCAATCTTGTTTAATTACTTCATTATAATTATTATTATTATAATATAAATTGTATTGTTTTGTTTCTTCTTTTTAGCGGAAGGTTCAAAAATCAACTACTGACTATGATAAACCGTATGACAACAAAATAGCATTAATTTGTATATGCAAGAAACATAGCACAGATAAAATAAATATAAAAAAACACACACACGTAGCTCAGATAAGCCTTTTTTAATTAGTAAAACAAAGATAATATACTGATCAATAAGAAGCTTAAAAATCTGCTTCTTTGGATGTAACGTTTTTTTTTTTTATGTTCGGTAGAATTCATTTCAACCAATATAATATATTGATAAAGTAGTCGTTAAAAGAAATATCAATTCACATCACAAAAATATATTACTTAAATTGATTATAATCACGTTTTCTTTTGTTGTACGTGTTTAAGTCCAAATACTAAAGAACGTTTACGGTCAAGCCAGTATTGTAATTGGTAAAGTTCAAGATTCGAAATGGAAATATTTTCGTAAAAAATCACAAAAAGAAAATAATTGTCAAATAACAGTACGTCAGCCATAATTGAACATTGAATTCTACTTAGAGCATTAATTCACGTTGCACGGAACAAAAGAAAACAATGTTTCTCATGTACGTGAAAGGTGTTGTGAGTGTTCTTGAGTATAGTAAATGCACACCTACTATATCGTGGACGGCCTAGATAGATCGAGAGACATTTTGCAACAAACAGCCAACCGAAAGGGGGCCATGGACATTAAAAATGGGGATCATGGGCGTTTGTGATGTCATTTTTATATATGGTTAATGATGTCACAAGCAAGATGTCATATGTTATACATTATGGTCACGTTCGTAATACTTCATGGAATTAAGATAAGAATAAAAGGACTTAAATTTGGAAGATTAATTAATTAGGTTTGGTGTAACAAACTTAAGTGAATGAGAATCATATTCATGTATGTTTGTTTTAAACTAGTAAACTACACACGTTTCGCTGCGGTAATACGTAATTAATTTCTTTTAATACTTATTTAGCATTTAATATAATTTTTTTAACTATCAAACAACATTTCGTAAACTTTTAATTATATTCCAATAAATAATATTATCTAACATTTTTTACATAACATATCACAATATATTTATAATGTCTCAAGATTTTATAACCAATAGATTCTAATAATAATTATTGTTATACATAGATACCATTTAAAAGAAATGGCTTGGCGAAGATGTACCTCATGTTATTTAGTCGTTTATTATGATATTTACTAAATGTTTCGTTAAAGAGTTTTATAAACTATCTGTTAGTAAATAATTAATTAGTTGTATTTACTCTCTACAAAGAATGTCATAGGCAACCACTAGGATGATGGTTCATTGGTTGGACATGTGTCTTCAAAAGGATAAAACTCTATGGAGGTTACAGGTTAAATTCTTGGTTCTTTAAAAAAAGATATTCTAGTTGTCACAGAGGCTCACCTGCTCTAACTCTGGACTTGCAAAGTAGTCAGCTCTTGAGATTAGTCTGCTCGTAAAACGAATAGGACACCCATGATTACCAAAAAAAGAATGTCATAGGCCAAAAATATATATACACACTAACTTAATTAAAAAAAATAAAATTCAATGTATTAATATAACGTAACTATAAATTACTAATCTCCTATTTACTTATACATATTTTATAATAAAATGATCATCGTTAATAGGAAGTAAAACATGTTTCATTTAAAAGACAAATACTATATTTCAAGACATTAAAATGTAGTAACTTGTAAACTTGCCTTTCCAAAGAAAAAAAATGAAAAAAGAAAAAGAACTTTTTTGTACAGGGGTATGATGTATGCCCAGAACTTTCTTGTAATTTCTTTCTTGAATAATGCGTGTGTCACTAACCATAATGATCTTTGTATGGACGGGTGACGTGTAAGTGCCTAGAGTGATTTTTATAATTGAGAGTCTTTTTACTCTAACTTTATAGTTAGATTGTAACTAAATACGAACCATAAACTACTATAGCAGTACCAATTTGCCTTGTTATATATTAAATGAACAAAATTTTTTATTCATGCTTATTTGTTAAAATTAAACAAACTAACTTTCATGCCTAAGAGTTATGAACGGTTTAAACTGCCAGTTTACTTACAACTTTAAGAGAATTTATTCGTGTAAAATGCACTATTCTATAGTTAGTTATAGATTTATAAGGACCAAGTATGTTCCTCGTGAATCATGACAGGGGAGGACCCTACTTTTCTCCACTCACGTTGGGTTTAGACTTGAACAAACTTTTCGTTTCTTAAAAAAGAAAAAGAAAGAAAAAAAGAAAAACCCTATGTGGAATTAATTACAAACAAAGAATTAATACACATATTAATGGGTTTAAAGTCTTAAATGGAGAGTAGCCACAAGAGTCCAGTGTGACAATAAATTATCGTTAAAAAAGGAAAGTTCTACAGAGTAGTGATTAGACCAGCTATGTTATAGGGTTATAGTATTGGCTGAAGACGAAGACGCAATCAAACATGATGGAGGTGGCAGAGTTGATGATGCTAACGTGGACATGTGGTAATACCATGTTGGATATGATACCGACTGAAGTTTTTAGAGGGGATCTCGAAGTAGTGAGTATCATCAACAAGCTGAAGGAAGCTCGGTTGTGATGGTTTGGTCAAGTTACGAGAAAAAGACTATTAGACTATTGGGAGTGGAGCGTTCTACCGTGTCCGTTACGTCCGGAACGCCCGACACACCGCCCCGGGCGGCGTTCCCTTCCGGTCAAAAGTGGTCAAAGGCAGATATTAGACGCCTCTCTCTCTTCTGACAAACCCACTTTTCCTTTTAATATTACAAAAGATTCCCCACTATCACTTCCTTTTCCTTTTAATATTATTGTTTTAATAAAAAAATTTTAATTAATAATATAAAATAAAATAAATAGTAGGTCCTTTAAGGGGCTTCCTTTAGACGCCCCACTCCAGCCAAAATCAAGAGAAGCCCCCTCTGCTGACTAGGCGCCACATGTCAGGAGACGCCCTCACTTGGGCTTCCATCAGAAGCCTCACTCCGGATAGTCTTAGCAACCCAACCCAAATCATTTTTTTATTAAATAAACCAACTTTACACATTCGAATCAAAAACTTAACAATTGTAAAAATTAAATAATACCAAAATGACACCCTACTGAAAGTTGGTAGAGTGAACAAATCGGTTGAAATTTGAATCCATAAAACAATTAAATAATATATTAATCGACCGACTTATCTGTTTTTTCCACCTATGGGAATGGTCTTATTGATCTGGGTATCCCTTTACCAAAAAAAATAAAAAAATAAAAGTGAGAGGTCAATGTAGTGGTGCAGACGGTGAAGAGGTGGACAAGGTGGAAGGTCTTCCACCCGGGGTCGTTAAGGTCAACGATCACAAGAATTGGTGTGGTTATGGGGTGGAAGGGTCGGTTCCACCTTTGGAATTGGCATGGACAAGGTGGAAGTCTATTTCTTTATTTTCACTGGGTATTGGAATGGTGTGGGGTATAGTTTTTGGGTGTGGGATATAATGTGGGTTATAGTTTTTGTTGTGGTAGTGTGACCATTACTAATGCTCTCATATACCTTCTTTCACTAAAACTTTCTTTTAAACCATCCTTAACTCTTCACCACTTTCACTTATACTTTTTCATGTCATGTCAGTATCACTTTTTCTTCTTTAACCCTTCACCTTCAAATTTAATACCTCACAATATTCCACACTATACTCAATCAAATCAAATCAAAACAAAACAAATAGAATATATATATATATATATATATATATATAAAAACAAAAACAAAAACAACCAGACCCACCTTCCCTTTTCACCCTCGATGAATGATCTCACTGACCCCCTCTTCACCGAGGTCTTTCACTAGCCCACATTAACAATTCACCTACCATAATGTAACACCCCGTTTTACCACAACACAATATTATCTGCTTTTCCTGCAGGCTCACAACTTTGTTTTTGGTTGCTCGGGTGAAAACTTCCCAAAGGGTCACCCATCCTAGGACTGCTACCACCCAAGCACGCTTAACTGTGGAGTTCTCCTCCTATCCACAACCAATGCACCCAAAACACGTTATGTCATGTAAGGCCAATATTATTACTTATATTCAGGATCCCCCTTGTATGTTAGCGATGTGTGCTCACACCCGCAACATAACTCAACGTCCTCGTTGAGTTATGTCAGTGTGCCACACACCCTAACAATTCCAAGGGTTGTTGTGATACCACTTGTAACACCCCGCCTTACCCACAGGCTCACGCCTTTGTTTTTGGTTGCTTGGGTGAAAACCTCCCAAGGGGTCACCCATCTTGGGACTGCTGCCACACAAGCATGCTTAACTGTGGATTTCTCCTCTCATCCACATCCAATGCACCCAAAACGTGTTATGTCATGTAAGGCCAATGATCTTACTTATATCCAGGATCCCCCTTGTATGTTAGCAATGTGTGCTACTTGTAACACCCTGTTTTATAAAAATGTGAATTTCTAAAAAATTTCAACTTTAAATAACAACTCTGTTAAATAGAAAACGGAAGCGTATTTAAAAATCCCATTTGATTCCTAACAGAATCATTAATTCTCAAAATGGTGTTACCGACATAATATCATCACAATAATAAAAGGAAATCCACAAGTCAACAAAAACAAATGTCAAACGACATAATAAAGATGTCTTCATGAAAAACTACTAAATGAGGGTAACTAAAAGGTCGTCTTCTATTATCATCATAAGCTACCCCATCGCTCTCACATATCAACTAGCTTCTTCAACGCCTAACCTGAGGGCACAACACACTTTTCACTAAACAAGTGTCAGCTTTTAAGGCTGAGTAAGATAACATGTGATGATACACCCCATACGGAGCCCTACCTCTGTAAACAATGTTGAAAGTGGAGCTCTTATTCAGTTCCGATAAATAGACAACCTTCGTATCTCCTATGGAGGACTGAACGCTCATCCAGTATAACGAGTCCTGACCTCCGGAAAAATAATCACAAATCTTTCCCAAGTTATCTAAATCCCGTAATTTAGGAAGATATATTTTTTCTCCTTAAACCTTCGGACACGGTTAACCGGCTAAATCCTTTCCTTTCTTGTATCTATCTCCAAAAGAGGTATGGATCTACCCATATCCTATTACCTCTCCCCCAAGTAAATGCATACCTATAAATAAAGGGATTAACCCCCGATGAGAAGCATTCTCTCTCGTCACCAAAAAAACACACACATGTACACCGATGTAAAGCGGTTTCGACCCTCTGACCAATAAGGGAATCGCCATCAACCACCAATCTCCTAAACACATCCTTCGAGCCTTATTCTAGTGTGACAATTTGATCAATCAACAAGTTATAACAAAAGGATTGTCAATTAAAACATTTCAATCAATCATCTCATGCATACATATAGGCACACATCATATCAACAAGTTCTACTTAATGGGATTATCAATCCTACAATGTGTCTAGCAATCCTCAATAACTGCTTTAACTACTTTAGCTACTTTAATCTGTTTTTAGCTACTCAATTTGCTCAACTACTTTATCTACTCAAGGTTATGCCAATACTCATTCAACAATAAAGGTTTTGTGTATAGGCGGTCATAGGACCTCTCGGGGAACCTCATACCCGACATGATAGGTTAACCTTTCGGTGGTCCATCGGCGTCGTTATGGATAGGCATAACCAAATCCATGAGTAGTCCGTATGCTACTTAGGGTCAATCACGCCCAACCGGGATACTCTGTTACTTAATGATTGAACCTTACCGGGAACGTATACGTTGTTCCCGTATGAGCTACTCAACACATTTAATCTAAATAGATCAAATGTGGGTTAAGCTTAACACTTGCTACTCAGTGCTCGAGACTCTGCACAAAAGGTTGCTACTCATTTCTACTTATCAACATTAACTACTTTAAAGCTCACCATTCAGGCTATTACTCATTGCTACTTACCATCATTAGGGCCCTTAACGTGTACGTGACATGAAAAATTACTCAAGTCCAGTGTACTATGTATACAAGTCACAAATCATCATCAATAACTCAATCATGACCTACTTCATACAACAACACAACAATCAAGCTTATTACTACATAAACATGCATAAGCAATGTCCCCGAATAACCTCCTGCAAGTACCCCATACCCAATATAAGCATGAGATGGTTTAATCATCATAAAACGATGTTATTATATGAAAACAAGTTTTGTTGTGTCCCTCGTATGTCAAAAGTAATTTATCTTACCTTTCGAAGCTTCACAAACAACTTAATAAGAGTTACCGTGCTTGGTATGTGTTTCCGACAACCTATAAATGACCAATGATCAACCACAAGTATTAACCTGTAAACAACTCTTATTTTTCAACTATTATGACTAGCATGGCATTGAAACACCATGGACTCGTAAAAACAACTTCACAACAAAGTCTAGACAAATTCAACACTGCGCGTCTGTCAAAATCAACGTTTTTCACAAACCTTTACTCAACTAATTAACAAAATTTTATTTATCACGTTAAAGATAACTCTTATTTCTAACAATAACCATTGGAATCACCTCAATACGATTTTTCATTATTTTTCAATGAATTTTTAAAGATTGACTTGCTCCATTCGTCCATAATCTGACAACTTTTAGAAATCGGCATTTTCGACCCATTTTGGAAGCAAAATAAAAAAAAACTTTGTTATGGACGGATTTAGTAGACACATAGGCATTTTCAAAAATATAAGACTAGTCTCATGGAGTGTTGTGATGAATTGGTTATGATTTTTTTCAAAACAGCTAAAATTTCAGCCCTACCGAACCTTGTTTTCAAGCAATTCGACCACCAAACGAATTCAACCCTTCATACCTTATTATAGAAATCACACACACTTCTAAATGATCCCAATTGACATACCAATGACCCCACTGGATACCAAACTCAAAGGATTATAATCACATCATCAGGGCATTCGAAAAAGACCCAATTCAATAACAAAACGTTAATTGATCACCCGATTGGGTTAGGACCAGAAATGAATGAATTGGAATCATAAATGTGAACAAAAATGATCATAAAAATGATCAATAATGAATGGTATACCTGTAGGGGACGATTGGAGACCCAAATACTCACGAAAACACCACCAAATCACACCACATTCAAAGGAATTGCAAGAGGAAGGGTTAGGGCACCTTGGGGCTAATGACAACTAAAAATGAACATAATTTCCAGCCCTAATCACTCTTAGTCCAAATTTTAGTTTGCCAAATACTCACTTAACCCCCTCAAGTCTCTATAACTACAATTCGACCTCAATTAACAACACTACTTACTTTAGGAACACATACACGATTTTTACTACTTAAACAACAAACATTTTAATCTACATAATTGCTACTTATTAATCCACATGGTACACACAATTGTTCACATATTAAATGGCTACATTAAATCACATAAAGTTACTTAACGGAGAGTTAAAGTTGACTAACGACAAAGTCAACAGAAACGGAAAAAGAATTTAGGATGTTACACATAACTTTTCATTTCACCTTCCTTTACACCGAGACTTTACAAGTGGTCTTATAAATTCTTTGACTGTAAATGGTTTTTATTTTTAATTTCTCGAGTTTAATTACTAATTCATTTTCTTTTTAGTAAAAGAATTTTCATTGTGTTTCTGACTTTCAATAGTTCTTATTTTTGATTTCTCAAGTTTATTTACATATCTTTTCATCACATTTTTTAATTATGATTGTGTTTTGCCTTTTCATATTTTATCATTGATAATAAAACTGATGATAGAGTCAAAACTACCCGTCTATCAAACGGGTTTTAAAAAAGATAATAAAATTATAAACCAGTATACAATGTCATTTTTTAAGACTTGTTTCTTTTTAATCAAGCTTTTGGATGTTATGTTAATTTTTTTATATTTATTTTTGTTTGTACATAATATGTGAGATGGATGGATATTATGTGAGAGATGAATAATTGGTTGGGATTTGTTAACGATTCCCTTTGCGGTCGTAGAACTAAGCCACTTTACGCCACCAAATCATAAGTGAAAGAAGGAGGATGAGAGAATGTCTTTTTTTGTTGTCCCTCTAGGGATTTTAGTTTCCTCTATTTATAAAAGAGCTTTAGCTTGTGAGTCAAGGTAAGGATTAAGGTAATTCCATTTAAATTAGAAGGATAAGATTTGCATGATATCTTCCATCTTTAAATAAAGCTATAGCGGCAAGGCTTTGTATTTCAAAATAGAAGATGCCCTGAAGCAGGCTTCGTGC
>JAOEHQ010045374.1:0-11918 GCA_025447715.1 Asclepias incarnata
CTAGCGCGGATCCGGTTAAGACAACGTATGCTAGACCTCCCGATATTTGTGAGTAATTCACACCTTTCAAAAAAAAAAAAAAAAAATGGAATAAAATGACATGAATAAGTTATAAATCAGATATGATTTGCAAGAAGTCATCGGGGACAACTGTACAAGCCTAAAATGATATAGAGATCAGTTTAGGTTAATTACTTATTAGAAAAGTTAAAAACCAATTGATTAAGAAAAATCTAATATCGGAATTGATATGATTAATTAAATGGACGTACACTAATGAACAAATAACCCACCAGCCATGAGGTTGTGGCTTCAAGTCTCGTAATGACTAATGTGTGAAATATTACGTGGTGTATTGATATCTTATTTAAAAAATAAAAAACAAATCACAACAAAAATAAAAATAAAAAATAGGTTAGGAATTCCCAAAATGTGATATTTTTATCCTACTTTTAATCTTACAGAAAACATAATAAAAAGCTTAGAAACAAAAATGCTTATATGGTAAAACAAACCTTCACCCGGCCAATTAAAGAATGTATCCTAACTAATATTATTATAAATATAAATTTGAAAAACTAATCGTAATTTTGAACATCCAAACAAATATGAGTAATTAATGACACGTAAAAAAGTAAAGAACGATAGTAATAATGGGTGTGGGGATCCAGGGGTGATTTAGATATATATATGATACTTGGTTGTTTGTTATCAATTGTTATTATATTGGTTGATTGCATGGTGAATGGAGGAGGTGGAGTGGAAAAGCTCTTTCTGAATTTGATCTCTAGACTTAAAGATGTTTATGACATGAAATATTGACACGTTGTTTTCACGATCGGACCGGACAGCGAACCGGTCCTCTTACCGGTTACTGGTTGGACCGGTTGGATCGGTCAGACCGGATAGATAACCGGATAACATCATTAATATAATATATATATATATATATATATTTATAGTGAAAAGTTATTTTAGGAACCCCTAAAATGTTAGGAACCTTTAGGAATCCTTTTTTTAACTAAATTTCATACATATGCTCGAGCATATGAGCATATGTATGCAAGTCGAACATATGTATGCAAGTGAGCATATGTATGAAATTTAGTTAAAAAAAGGTTCCTAACCTTTTAGGGTTCCTAATATAACCTTTCCCTATATATATATATATATATTGTACGATTGATTTTATATTTTAAAGAAAATAATATTTGAACATGTTTCATCACATGCATTTAGTATCTCCAATAGTAGCCTGATAGCGAAACACATGTATTATAAAATTATTGGTCAAAATCTAATATTATTTTTGATATTGAAAACGATATCACCTAATCTAAAGTCATGTTAGTGAAACATGGTTTGTGCCGTTAAATTTTTTTTCAACAACGTTTAATTAGATTATTTAATAGATAAATAATTAAATAATAATATTGAATTATAGGTTACAAACATAAATAAGGTTGTCAATGGGTCCCGGTTAACGGGTTGACGTGTCGAAAATCTCTGACCCTAACCCGACCCACCAAAAGTTTCAGGTCAGAAATTTCAAACCTGACCCACAACCTGTCAACCCAAACCCAACCTGAATGAAATAGGGTTGGCAGGTTGACATGTCAAATTAAATGGGTTGGTGGGTTGGCAAGTTGGTGAGTTGATTTCAGGTCAAACATGTCATATGGGTTGTGGGTTGGTGGTTGGTGGGTTGGCGTTTTTATTTCAGGTCAAATGGGTTATGGGTTGTTGAGTTTGGCGAGTCAAATCGGTTTGTGGATCGACCTACTAAAAAAATTATATAAACTTAAAAAAATTTCGGGCTGGTGAGTAAAGGGTCAACTTGAACTCGACCCTTAAAAAATCAGGTTAGTGGGTTGATGGGTCAAGATTTCATAACTCTAACCCGGTTGTTTTCAGGTGGGTTTCAGGTTGGGTCGAGTATTGACAGCCTTAAACATAAATATATTATTATTTTTTATTTTTTAATTTAATATATATTATGGATTAGAATATATATATATATATATATATTACTACTAAAAATAGGATTGGTGATGAAAATAAATAAATATAGTAACAATGAATATAATATAGTTTTTAATATAAGAGTTTTAATTATATGCCGTTCTAAAAAAAAAAGAAAAAAGAAAAAAAAAGAGAGTTTTAATTATATCAGGTACTGACATGCATCTTAGTTACCACTAACATGCATCTTAGTCACTAAGGATTTTCAGCCACACATGTTTTTTCAATCGACACTGCATGTTAGTGTTAACTAAGATGCATGACATCCATCTTAGTTAATGCATATCGATAGGAAAGGAAATCATTAAAGATGTATATTTTTCTATCGACACTGCATATTAGTAATAATTAAGCTGCATGTTAGTGCTTCGCATATTTCGCATTTTAAGACACTTCCTACCATAACCTTACCATATATATATATATATATATATATATATTCAACTTCAAAACAATTATATATATGTATGAAACTTCCATTTACAAGTTGGTAATTGTATGTATCTAGTTATCTGCTTACCTTTATATTAAGTAAAAAAAAAAATTTTAATTTTTTTTAATGTAATAGCAATATAAGTTGACATGTCATAAAAAAATATCACCTCAACAAATTACAAGTTTGTTAATCTCAACTTAATGTAACTTCCAAAGACACCTCTATGTCAATAGAGATTAAATGCACACTTTCACTAGAGCTCGATTGGAGCTAGTTTCAGTGAAAGAATAATAGTTATAATACTTTTGAAAGCACAAAGAAATAAAACTGGACTTAAACAATACGTACAAGATAATATCTGTAAAACAAAAACTTTCCTTGTGATATCATCTTCATCTAAATATCTGTAAAACAAAAAGCAAAAATAATATGACAAACCCATTTTTTCAAGCAAGCCATGAAGAACCTATTCTTTCAAAGGTATAACCTTTGATGGATGAGTTACAAACTTTCAATGCATGAGAAAACCCATCTTCAAGAATTCAAAGCAAAATAAATAAATAAAAAGGAAAAAACTCTAGAACCATCGTCCTTTGGTGTCTTCTTTTGCACGTTTTTTTAAAAACTGCAATCAAAAATATATCTTAATAAAAAAAAATATATACTTTGGCTCAAACTTTAGAAGTGAAAAAAAGGGGAAAAAAAAACTATCTTAATAAAAAAAATATATAATTTGGCTCAAACTTTAGAAGCGAAAAAAAGAAGAAAAAAAAACACTTTAGAACTTACCTATTAAACATCACATTTATTTGAACTTACTTAAATGATTATACCTTGGTTTCGTAGTCATCGGCATAAGAATATTGATAGATTTAAAATTTGAAATTTGAGATTTAAGGAGAGATTGTAATAAAATCATATTTTGGGAGAAGAAAGAGATGTACGGGAGAAGTTTTCTCTCTCTTGTGTCTCTTATATTATATAGCACGGTACCTGCACGATGCGGCGGCGGCAGCGGTATGGTGGTGATGGCGGCGACTGATGGTAGTGGTGGCGGCATCGAGTGGTGTGAGTAATTGATGTAAAGAGGTTGGTGAAGATATGTTAGAAAATAAAGGATTGATATTGTAATTTAACCATTAAGGTTAATTTGGACAATTTGCATATCAAAAAATGAGTAACATTCAACAAGGGTTGTATTCTTTATTAAATAGTATAGATATATATTAAATAAATAAAAGACCCCCACTAACCATGTATAAATGCGGTAGATATACCAAAACACACATTACATCAGCCATTATGTGTATTCCCAAAAACCAGTTTTGGACACAAAAAAAAACCAGAAAAAACCAAAAAAAAAAGGGGTCAAACTTTGAACCCGATTTTTAATCCCGTTGACCAAACCCGATTCGGGTTCCGGGTTCAGTTCGGGTCGGTCAAAACCCGGTTTTTGATAACGGCTAATTATCATCCATATGTTACTCATGATTGAGTGGGGTTCCAATAATCAACCCAAGTCCATATAATAAGCCCATAAAAAAGCCCAACTAATAATTTAGCCGTTAGAAATTAGAATTCCCCCCCTATAATCTAAATTCAAAATCCAGCCTAACGGTCTATTCATATCTTAAACCCCATTTTTTTCTCTCTCTCACACACACACAACACACAGTAGACAGAATGGTGGGTGAAGAGGAACCGAAACGAAACTCTCCGAAACAATCTGAAAATGGAGAGGCCAAAGGGAATTGTGTGTTCAGCCCCGGGTTTAGATCCATGGCAGAAATGGCCGGTTGGGACGAAGAAGCACTGTTGATGGCGTCTCTTGTTGTCGAAGATACACCAGATCGAGATTTTAAACAAAAGAGACGGTCCGATCCCTTGTTCAAAACCCCCCCTACTCATTCTAGAAGGTACCAAACCCTAATTCAATTCTTTTCTTGTTGTATACTTTAAACGAATCGGGTGTTTAATTAGTTATATTTAAATTGTTAAAATCGATACAGAAAACGCAGAGATCAGAGAAAGAGTCCGGTTTCAAAATTTGTTGATGTTTTGAATCTTGAAGAGGAATGTCCGAAAAAAGGTTGAATTTTTTTTTTTTTTTTTTTTTACTATTTAATAGATTAAATAAATCGTTGGTTTATTTATTAATAAAAGATTAAATTGTTGGTTTTCCTTTTTCTTTTACGAAACCCGGAAAACTAATTTGGATAAAATTTACTAACAGAAATTTTAGAAGAGAAGAAAAAAGAGACCGATGATGTGGATGTTAATGGTAAGAAAGTTGAGAAATCAAATGAGTCGAGTTCAGGAAACGCTTTGATTCCTTGCATTGATCGGCTTCGTGAAGAGCTCTCTTGTGCAGTAAGTGTTATTGTTTACTTTCCGATCTTTGGAGTGGAAATCGGGTTTTTTTTCCCCATATGTTTAACTTTGTTTATGTTTTTGACAGATTTGTTTAGAGATTTGTTTTGAACCGAGTACCACTTCTTGTGGGCATAGGTATGTTATACGTGTCGTAATTGTTATGTAGATTGACAAAATATGATGAATTTATGTTGGGTTTTAATTTGCATTTGTTTTTTGAAATGTTTGTAGCTTTTGTAAGAAATGTTTGAGATCTGCTGCGGATAAATGTGGGAAGCGTTGCCCAAAATGTAGGCAACTTATCAGGTACGAAACTAGTACATTGCGGCCTATATATAATAAATGTGATCCGGAAGGATATATGTATTGATATCGAGATTCTTTGATTTGTTTCAGCAATGGAAGATCTTGCACCATTAATACGGTTTTATGGAACACGATACAGCTTTTGTTTCCACAAGAAATAGAGGCAAGAAAAGCGGTGGCTGGAGGTTCAAACATCTTAGAATCTGGTGACCTCCAAAGCCCGCAGCCAAGGAGGAGAAACCAATACAGGAGTGTAATTGAAGCATTTAATAGTCCTGAAGGACAACAGATAGATATGGAAAGGAGGCGAAGGACTAGTAATAACCACCAAATTAACCCGAGACATCCGAGTTTTCGTCCTGCTTCTGTGCTGATACTGAACAGCAGAGAAGCGGGGGATAATAGTGTGGGCAGGAGGAGGAGAAGGAGGGACGTTACTGTGGCAGTGGAGCAAGATCAGGATGCTGCTTTGGCTTTGAGATTACAGCAACAGGAGTTTATGGGAGCGTTTGGAGGGTCTGGACAAACGCAACAAGTGCAACAGCAGAACAGAAGAACGTCCGTTGCAACGGCTTCAGTGAATCTGAGGGCAATGGCATCAAGAGCTATTAATATGCGTAACATGCGTGGCCGCTAAATGTTGTGGTTGTTCAGTTAATGTGGTCACAATATATGTGATATGCAGAGATTCATGTCGTTTCCTGTGGTACATTTAATTTGATTTACCAAAACCTTCCTTGTGGTACATTTAATTTGATTTTAGCTCGTATTTTTATTAACTGTAATGAGATTATCTGATAAAAAACGAGTGTCGTCATACCAAAGTTTATGTGTAAACATAGAAGTCGGTTTACATGGAGATGGAGATTGGAACTTCAACGTATTTGAGTCGCTTGGTAGCACAACTACTCTCACACAATCACACCAAGAATTGTGTTAGCTGCATACTCTATTACCATGTCAAAACATATACAGTTAGCTTGGTAAAGATGCTTGTGTTGGATTTGGGTGTAAATCGATGTCAGTTTTGGTTGATTCAATGGTATATTGGTATCACTTATGTCAATGATTCACTTCTCTAACTCGATTATTCAGTCGAGGACTCAATAGTTGGTGTCTTGTCTATGCATTTCCTCATTGTGATATGAACTTCTGACTCGTTAGTATGAAGATAACGATAGCTATTTGTGGTTTTACAAGCGAAAATCAGATTCTTGAAGTTTCGATAATACATTGAAACTGCATATCCAAAATCCTCATTATCAAAACTGTAATCTGCATCTAACTGAAACTGATCTGAAGTTCTGGAATCCAGACTACTTACTCAATTCAATATTACTTCGCAATTTTGGATGTATACTATGTATAATGAAACAAGTTATGTCGGCTTGGCTCAAAACAGAAGTTAGGCCTTAGGCGGTGATGGCCTCATTCTAAATCTCTGTTATTTTATCTTATGAGCTTTAGTCACAATTGATGCACAAACTACAAATGAAAACTGATCCCATATATGATCACGGGAAGTCACCAACTTCACCTGAATCTAGAAAACTTCAAGAAAATGATCCAGCAACTCAATGTCGGTTCTGAAGACCAACGAAGTGAAACATAAACAGTCAACACAAGCTGAAAGATTCATTTAATATAATCCATCAGTACAAATGTTACAATATTGTTACAAAGCAATGAGCAAATATGTCCACAACTAAGCACAAGGGATCAATCAACATGGGTATCTCGTAACTCAACTATACTCTAGCATAATCGTGTATGATACAAAAAGCAGAACAAAACCTGAAGGAGATCTTTCTGTAATACTCGATATATATCCCCACCTCTTATAAAACATAGATGATAGCCGACCAATGCATGCTTCTATGTATAAAAATCCGTTTGCTAATATGAGAACTCGTGACCTCTTAGTGAGATATATTTCTTGACCCATATGGATATGTCTTCTGCACATGCTTGTGCTTCAGGTGTCCTAAGTAACACATCAAGAGTGGCAAATTCATGAACACAGTCCTTGTAATCCAGAACTGGTGCGTCAACATTCACCTTTTTTAGCTCTTGGGCGTAAGCAATGGCACGATCCCGCATCCAATCATGTTCTGCCACAACCGTCAACGTAGGGGGCATCTGCTTCAGAGGGGGGCCACCTCTGTTGGGAGTGAGGGGGTTGGCTGCAGGGTGATCTAGGTCAAACTCATCTTCTGGCAGGAAGAGTTTCCATGCCAGTATACTCATAGATTTGTCAAAGAAATAAGAGTTTGATAGCTTTATCTCAGAATGTGTGGGAGTACTTCCAATGAAAAAGGGATACATTAACACTTGCGCTACCACCTTAACTGGATCCAGTAATGTACCAGATTCGACTGATTTGCGAGCCACATAATCAGCAATGTTTGCACCACAACTCACCCCAAGAAGAACGCATCTGTATACAATGTTCATCAAGAATAAAGATCTCAGTCAGCAATATTATATTTTTATATAAGAAATCTTTAATGCTGAAGTAGAAACTAAAGCTGTGAGATCCCATACTTTGTTGGTAGCATGAAAATCATATTAACTCTGCTATTTGGAATTTAAAACTTGGAATCATTGCTTACAACAATCTTTAATCATTGCTGATACCTATGAAAACTTAAATTGAAACTTTTCACAACATTTGCAATTGCAGTAACAGAGACGAATTGTATACCAATATTTTGTTTCACATATACAGATATACCAAGTAAATGACTACATGTCTTAATTCACTAGTGTTACATCTTTTATGGTATATATTTGTGAGCATTCTTTTCCTTGCAGTTTGCAAAGAGGCTTGATAAATTAGCCAGGAGATCCTATATGAATAATGCGATAACAGATCCTATATGAATAATGCGATAACTTGCCCATGGCAACTAACGTATTGGTATTTGGCTATTTAGAAGTACATAGGCACCTCATAAAAGAAATGTAGGATGCGAGCAATTTAGATGTCCTACAGGTCCAGTTGACGCAGACCAGAGATCAATTAAATCGCATTGAGATGCATCAGATGTCATTCGCTCATCTCACAGCCCTGGTATCTACAGAAGGTTAAGAACCAAATGTGCCATAAATTCCATTTTTACTATCATATGTGCGGTGGTGGGGTACCTTGAGATGACAGTTCCACCTATGAAACTCATTAAGAACTTCACCTTGTTAAATCTTAAAGCCACTGACCTCTTGCGAGGGATCCACCATGTGTGGTGTCCCCTGCACATACTTTTCGATATTTGGGTAAAGGTGCTGAAATTTTGACATGCTTAATAACATGTTTTCTCAATGTTAGATACGGAAATAGCACAGGGACTGTCATGGTAGTCCTCTGTGTGCACAGCCAGAGACGCATTTCAGGAGACTGTCAGCCTTAAATCAATGAAATGATTTAAAAGCTCAGAGCTATGTTTCTTACGAATAGTTCATATCAAAATTTCTTGCATCACATTCATATCAAAATTTCATAAAAAATTAATTTCGCAGATAGTTCATTAGTAATTTAGGTGCTCTGCTACCCGCTATAACAGGTTAAAAGGTGATGTGGCATTTTTATAATTACCTAAATAGACTATTGGCTAACGTTTATTGCTATTTTCTAACATATTTGGTCTTACTTTACAATTCTTCTGTAAAAAATTTGACCACTTTTAGCTCATCCTTGCCCTTAAAAACGTTAAGATGGTGAAAAAAGTTGTCATTTCTATTTTAGGCAGTGAACTAAACTTTTAAGTCAGAATTTTTTTTTTGCCATTTCTATTTTAGGCAGTGAACTAAAACAGACAAATACTTACATCACCTAAATCAACTATCCAGTAGAGTTAATTGCTATAGTTTGACACATTCCTGTAGAGCATATACAAGTATAATCCTCAGATACTTATCTTCTGGATAAACACACCATTTACACTCCTTATAAACAAGAACCTTACGTATCCTGGACTAATCTCTGGAGTCATTCAAGACACTCTTCAACATCAAACAAAACTGATAGCTACTCTAGTAAAAAATATTTAAAATATGTGAACCTGAACTTTTTTTATAAGAGAGTAAAAGATGAGTCTTGAATATAGTTGAAACTGAAGCAAGTTTAAGCCGCAACAGCTTCTAGAGAGGTAGAGGTACAAGGCGCCCACTTAGTCATTTGGATTCCATATACAACTCATATTAAGTTTTTGATTACTAGCAGCCCTTTCAGAAAACAACACATATATTTGTTTGAGATCAAAACAGATATCTTTTTTAAAATCTAACTGAATCTTGCACAAGTGGGATGCATTATGACTATATCTCCACCTCTGCAACTCATTACGGACTTCAACATGCAAAATAGCTTACAGCCACTAAGCTCTTGGGAGGGATCCAATATGTGTGGTTTACCCTTAATGCACCTTTAATTTTTTTGGCAAAAAAACAGAAATATGCCATGCCTGAATAAGGTTTTGGTTTGGTGATAAATAGAGAAATACCATACAGGTTGTCATGCTAGTCCACTGTACAAGTTCACAGCCAGATAAGCATTTCACAGGATCTCAAACCTTAGAGCCGTGGCTCTTACAGATAATGATCAAGCCTCCACTGTGTTAGCCTTTTAAATCTTATATATGGTAGTCAGTTCAGCTTCATTTTTTGTTATAACCAATGATAATTAACTCTTCAATATCACCCAAGGGATCTTACCGCATTGTTAAAACAGAATTTCACAATAGTACATATACAAAAAGTACTATCCTTGGATTCTTATCTTTTTAGGATCACACACAAATCTACACTCCCTACAAACAACCTTAACACTTGAGTTTCATTAAATTATGTCCTATATAAACTCTAGAGTCAATTCAGGCGCTCTTCAACATTAAACAAAATCAACACACGCACACTAGTAAAACGAACCACTGATACAAAGACGATTTCTTAAACACGAATATATGATTTTGGAAAACTGAAGAAATAACTACATTGACGAACCAGATAAAATTAAAGATTTACCTGGACGGATCTCCATGAGCAGCTAACCACGGCTCAACTAAAGAAGCCCCAAAAGCATCAGCAATATGCCCATGAACCTCATTCTTTCTCGAATCCACCTTCTTCCCAAACGACTTCCCACACTCAGCCAAATTCGCTTGCTTAGCCAACCAATGCAACACTTTCAACCCATCCTCAAACGCAGCCGGATACTTATTCTCAGGCGCAAGCCTATACCCAACAGCCACAACAATCACATCACAAACTTTCGCAATCCTCCTACAAAAGAAATCATTTGCGGCGGAATCACAACTCCCCGCCACAAACCCACCACCATGAAACTGTACCATCAAAGGCAATTTCCTACATTTATTCATAAACGGCGAATACCCCCTATAAACCCCACTACCACCATTCCCACTCCCGGACTTCACATTCAAATCACACGTACTCCCAAACCCGTTACAATAACTACTTCTTCGATCACTTTGAACATTAGTACTACTACTATTATACGGATAATCACCACCAGAACCATAACTATTACGCCTAGGAATACCGTTAAAAGATTCAGATCTATTTGTCTTGATGGGGTTATGTTTATTATCAGAATCAGTGGAAACAAGACACGTTTCGGGCAAAAAGATACGTACACAAAGAGATGAAGATGGATCTATATGTATATCTTTTGTAGCTATACCATCTGTAAATAAAGGATTTGAAGGAGTGATAGATTCTTCAGGGCGTGACGTCACCCCAAATGTAGAAGATGAAGAACAACTAGCATTAATATTATCATTTAATGAATTATTATTATTATTATTAGGGTTGTGAATTCGGTTTTGTAAACGTCTTTTTAATATTAATTTGAAAAATACACTGTATAATTTCACAGCAACGCTTGGCATTTCCTCTTCTTTCTTTTTTTTTTTGTCTCTGTATATATAGATATATATCTGTATCTATATATTTGTGTGTGTGTCACAAAGAGTGTGTGTGTGCGTGCAAAATCCCTAATTTAATGAGGATAAAATTAGGGTTTTGAGATCAAAGATTCATGACAATGTGAAAAAGATGAATCACATTTGAATGAATGAATATATGGAGATTGAGTGTGATGGATTTATTACTTACAGAGATCGTAAAGGTGTAATCGAATCAATGGCGGATATAGAGATAGAGATAGAGAGAGATGAGGGGGAAAAAAATAAAATAAAATATAATAATAAATAAATAAAAATAATAAAAAAGAATAAAAGAGGGGTGAAATGATAATGATGATGATGATGATTTTGTTGCCAGGCACGCACACACATATTTGCGCTGTGTCGTATTTTGTCATTTTTGGGAATTGTTTTTTTCATAAAAAAAAAAAGAAGAAAAGAATATGTATTTATATTTATATTTGAAAAAATGATTTTGATAAGTGTTTATTTAAAATAAAAAATACCAAAAATGTGATGAGATATCTAACCATTATAATCATCTTCAAGTTATGCTATTGATTAATATCTTTATAAAAGGTTTTTGAATCATGAAGTATAATTCTTAAAGATTGTTAGAAAATGGTTTAAAACAGTTACGAGATATCTTGGATAAGTGAAAACATTTAAATCAAAAAACCGTGATCCCTAAATGATCTGAATAAAAAAAAACCATCCTTTTTTAATGTAGTATATTAATCTTCTATCCTAATAAAAGAGGATCTCTTAAATCAAATCTATACTCTCTTATAAAAGGGATAGGGGGGGGGGGGGGGGGGGGGGGGGGGGGGGGGGGGGGG
>JAOEHQ010045385.1:0-11918 GCA_025447715.1 Asclepias incarnata
CGGTTTCGGTTTTGGATATTTGATAAATTCGGTTTCGGTAAATTCGGTTTCGGTACGGTACCCGTACCGATCTCATCTCTATATGACAGCCTTATATTCCCACCCCTTACAAAATATCATTTTTTTCTGTTTTTTTTATTAAAAAGTTGAAATTAAAATAAAAAATAACACCAAAAATATCTATTTGAGCATACGGTGTTTTTCATTTCAGCATGAACAATTTTCTAGTCATTATAAAAGTATCATTTTTATATCTGTTTTTATCACGAATCATTAGAGACTCTTAGTGTGTGAAAAAGCAGACGGACATTGAGAATCGTGTGGATTTTTTTATCTATTGTTCTTAAGAATTCCATCTTGTAGATATTTAATAAGATCCAGCTATTAATAATCTATAATGTAATTACATAGTATTAAATTTATGCGTATTACAGATCAAACTAATTAAGGGTGTTCATGGTCCATTTTGGTTTGGTTTTGACTAAACCTCAAACTAAACCGGTATCCTTGGTTTCAGCATATATAAAACCATATTATATCAAGTTTAGCTGTCCGAATAAGATCAAACCATGTAAGATGGTTCGGTTTGGCCGGTTTTAATGTCTGGAGTTCTTTTTTTTTAATTTTTAATTTCCATATAAGTCTGTGTATATTTTTCTTAATTTGTATCAAGAAGAGGCATAACAAACATTCAAAATTAGAACACATCATATATGATTAGAACATAATATATATTGTAGCCAACGATTAAAAGACAGTTCATCATATTGCATTTTCCATACAGATCCTGTTAGATTTGAATTTAGAAGAGAAAGTTTAGTTTCTTCAAATGCATACAAGGTCAAAGTGAAATATTTACAAATCTTTTTGAGTTTTTCCAAAACCATACTTGATACCAAAAGTCCAAAAAATTACTAGTATTATAAACTTCTAGGCCTTCTCCAATGGCCAATATGCCAACCAAAATGTATGACTAAGCATATTAAAATTCAGTATGTTACCAATGAGGCTTCAAAATGCTCATCGGAATGCTTTGTCAAAATGTTTAGGAGCATATTGAAAGCATATTGATTTTGTGGGACCAATTCATTTTTTTATATAATATATGTGTGTATGTATGTAATTATAAATGTTATTTTAATTTAATAGGGATGATGATTTGTCATAAGCATATTGAGTTTCAGTATGTTGGGTTTGAGGCAAAATGAGTTCAGTGTGTTGGTTCAGTATGCTGGAACAGTTTGCTGACGTGTTGCTGAGGTGACCGGTATGTTAGGGCATTTTGTAAAAGCCATTGGAGATGGCCTAATTCCATTTTCAATAGCAAAATCTCCATCCAAAATGTTGACTAAGGATATTGAGTATTCAAAATGTTATGGTTGGACATTCAATATGTTTGTCAATATGCTCATTCAAATGTTAGTGAAGATATTGAACGGATTTTGTATTAGTGAGCCAATCTAACACTTTTTAAGCATATGTGTGTGTATATTTTAATATAGATGATGACGTGGCATTGACAACACTACTACAAAATTCAGGTATTCCGACGGAAAAAATCCGTCGGAAATCCGTCGGTAAAGGGCTTTTCCGACAGATTTTCGACGGATTTCTGATGTGGGGAAAATCCGCGTGGGAAAACTAACTTCCGACAGACTTTCCGACGGACATGAAAATTACCGACGGAAATTTCGGTCGGAAATCTGTGGGAAATTTTATTAAAAGAAGTGGAAGTAATCTATCGGAAAAATACAATTATAGCGACAGATTTCCGACGGATCTTTTGCGACAGATTTCCGACGAACCCTATTTTCCGACAGATTTCCGACGGATCGTTTGCGACAGATTTCCGACGGACTCTGTTTTCCGACAGATTTCCGACGGATCGTTTGCGACAGATTTCCGACGGACACTATTTTCCGACAGATTTCCGACTAACTTGGCTATCAGATTTTGTGACAGACTTCCGACGGATTCAATTTTTTATTTAAAAAAAAAATTCTTTCTCAGTTGTTTTAAAAAAGCCAATGAAAACATTTGATATGCAATACTTAAGTATTACATAAATGAATAAATGAATGACTAAAAGTGAAGGAAACAAGATAATAACCAAACAACAAACACATCTAAAAACAATTTATTTAATTTTAACAAATTACATAAAATCAATGTAAAAACCTCAAAAATCTATAATTAATCTAAAAACTTCTTTCAAACTCAAGACTAAGATAGCTCCACCTTTATCTCTCTAGCCTTTAACACCATCATCAATTCACCATCATTTCTGAAATTAGTAAGCAATACATTAGTAATTATGTAACACCCCAATTTCCATTGAAGAAAACTAGAGAGTCACGATTCGAACTAACTACTATTGTGTCAATTTTCAAAGCCATAAAATCTTATTGCAAAGTAACCAACGATAAAATGAAAGCATTTAAAATCCAATGACGAAATAGACTACCAGGAGTACTAGAATTCAACACGAAAAATCTCTAAAATTCCAGCCAACATATTTCCCGCAAGATCGTTATTTTTAATAATTCAAAGAACCGGGACAGCTACATATGTATCCAAATTATTCAGTTAACAACATCAGAAGTTAAAGTTGACACAAATAGTAACAAAACTGACCAAGCAAAACAAGACTAAACTAGCAGAAACTTAGGAATAATAGCTAAAAGAAGGAAGAGAATTCAAGCCGACGTTTAACGTTTTGATGAGTTGTAGAAACAAGAATCCGTACCTTAAACGATCGTGATGTCTAATGGAACCGCCTATCTATTTCTTCCACGAACGATCTACAACAATTAGTTAGCTACCTTTTAATCGTCCCTGTTGCCCCCATTTAATCCAACGAAATTCAAGTTAATCATATTTAAGTGATAAACCAACTATTAAGACTAGCATTATAAGTGGACTGTTATAGGTTTCGTATCTAAAACTACTAAAAAGTTAAGTATTTTAAGACTCGAAAACTTCTGTTTTGTCTTCCGTTTTGTCACTATTGATGGTGATTTCGAAAGAGATTTTGACTCATATAATACACGCGATATGACCCGAAAATATTTACAACCAAAATACAAAGTATATATACAAGATCGATGTGTGATTACCTCAACACTGAAATAGTTTTGACCTGAACTTTTGCTCAACCCTCTGCCAAGCTCCAACCCTTTGTCTCTCTCACCCTTAGTGATTTTTTTTTTCTTTCGACCCTTTTTTTTTTTTCTTTTTGGCGATTTGATATTTAGGTGTGTGTATTGCTATATATATTCACAGTAATCCATTGATATTGGCCACATAATATGGGATTTCAGTTGGGTTATGATCAGGTTTCTTTTATCACCAAGGCTAGGGATATTCATTTACTAAAAATATATTTATTAGTATTTAATTTTTTACTTAAACTCTCAAGTATACTTAGTTATTATATATTCTCTACAATAGCCTTTCACACTCGTATTAGTATCCGAAACATAAAAGTATAATGATTTCAATATATTAATAAATTATTATTAGACTAATTTATCAAAAAAATAAATAAATAAATTTGGGGTATTATAATAACATTATACCAAATCTGTTTTTAAAAAATTGGATTTGGATTTTTAAGATGAAAAGGAATAAATTAACAATATTGAATTTGGATTTTTAATTTTTTTCATATTCCAAATCTGGATTTGGAAGATGAAAAAGAAGATGAAGAAGGTGTGTTATAAAGATAAAATTATGAATATACCCCCGCACGCGTATGGCATGTGACCAAACTTAACGATCCGTTAGGCTCCGTTAGGGGTAAGTACTACCAGCGTGCGTTTTTGCAAACCTTGGGTACATCTCGGGTAATTTTTATTTACGGGGTACTATCAGTGTAATTTCGCTATATCGTCAGGTACCATTCTTGTAATTTACCCTATTATGTTATGATAGACCGAACACCCCCTTAATATTTTTCTTAAAGTACAAAATATTTACACATTCCTTTCCCTACCACATCTCCCTCCTTAAGGGTGGATGGTATGCCTACCTATTCCTCCCCGATCACCACTAAAGCGTCTATTCCTCTCTATTTGTAAGGAATGTCTGCCTATTCTTCCCCACCCTCTTTTTTTATTTTGTTTTTTTCTTTCTTTTAAACTTCAATTTATTAAATAATATTAAAATTAATACAAAATACTAAATTAAAATAGAAATTCGCTCCCCACCCACGGGGGGCCTAATAGGCGGAGTGGTGTCATATAGGTGCTTATTAGGTGCCTACTCCCTTTTTATGTCATACCATCCATCCTAAGTGGAGTGTACATTGTCAACTTGTAGCTCAAAGCTTCTTACAAAGAAACATATAACTGATCGAATCAAACTTGAGGACCCCTTCTTTGCTTTTATTTACGTAAACTCAAGTGATTAAATTATTTTGCTAAATATTGCAGATTGAACTTATAAAAAGAATTTGTTAACAACCTTATAATGCATTAATAAAACATAAATTTTTCTTGAAGTTAAAATTAGTATCTAAGAACTTAATTAGTAATAGACTCAAACTTTACTTCAAGCTAATGTGAATTAAAATTTGGCATATTAATGAAGTATTTTCCGGCCTAAAAAAAAAACTGGCTTTATCCTTGATAAGCCAAGGTTTTATGGCTTATTTCCCGTTTATAAGCTTATTGAAAATTAAAATTGCATAATAAACTTATATGTCATAAAATAAGCTATAAAAATGGGCTTATAGGAGATAAGCCGAAGTCAAAAGCTTTAAGATAAGCCAAACACCCCAATGATCCTTCTTTCTTTTAAAAAATTACTATTAATTAAAGGATTTTGCTAAATATAATTATTAATAAGACATTGTAAAGCCGTTCTAAAAAAATAAAATAAATAAAATAAAATAAAAAATAAAAAATAAAAAATAGAAAAATAAAAAATAAGACATTGTAAAATATTTTATATAAAAGTAACCGTTTCTTAAAAAAATAATTAACTGTCATGTACAAATCAGTGGCAGATCTAGGATTCTAACTCACGTAGGTTATTGACTTTGACTTGACGACTTAGTTGTGACAGAGAAAAAAAAAAAAATCGGTCGGAACGACTTATCGGGTTACAAATGCAAACATATAAACATGAATTCGTTACATGGGTGGTTTTATTATTGCATACATTACCAATACTACTATAAAAATAAAACTACAAAATGATATTAGCATATCCAGAAAACGTGACATCATCAAAATTCTAAAAATAACTTCATGCGATATTGACTTGACCATTCCTAGGTGAGGACAAAAGTCTAGTAATTAAATTGAAGCTCCAAGTACTTACAAAGTAATAGTTATCACTAGCAATATATAAGTATAAAATCATAATCGACGAGTTTGAACAAAAATATACAAGTATTTATAGATTTGAGCATACAATCCACAAACAAAAATATAATATAATATATAATAAAATAATAAAATATAATATATAATAATAAGTTAATAACTTGAATTGCCTACTTGAATCGAAACGTTGAATCTGAGATTTGTTGGCTTGTGTAATCGGTGACAGAGGGCAAAACATAGAGCTCCATAAGCCAAATTTTCCCCCTACCATCAAATTTTTAAATTCTCAACTTCCTATTTCCACATCATCACCACATAATTTTCATTTTTATTTAAACATAAGATAAAATAAAAATAACATTTTTATTTAAATTAAGAATGTTATAAAAATAACAACAAAACTAATACAAATTTAAATAAAATATACTAATAGTACAGGGTTATAAATGAAAATAACAATAAAACTAATACAAATTTAAATAAAATATACTAATAGTATAGGATTATAAATGAAAATATTTAAATAAAGTCTTCTTCTTCTTAAAACGAAAAAGGAAACCTGCAACTTTTACAAATTTTTTTTTTTTAACAATACATACACAATACACCCACAAGACACCCACAAGACACACATAAAAACAATACACACACATATATATCACGTTCTCAACAGAACGCGGACACCAGAACGCGGCCCATGCCAGCGGTGTTCTAGCCTGAACACGAGAACGAAGCCAAGAACGGTGCGTGGTGCCAGCGGCGTTCTGAGAACGCAAGAACGGGGAGGGGAGAACGTGCCAGAACGTACGCGTTGGGAGGGCACTTATCAAGTTATCAGGGACGGATCTAATGTAGTAAATACCGGTTCAAGCGAACCAGGTAACTTCTGAACCGTAGTGGTACGTATAATAGAGATTTTTTAACGAACCACTAGTTTTGGAGTGAACAGGCTGTTCACAGCAGCAGCAGCTTGAAGATGAAGAAGAGGAAAATGGAGGTGGTGGTGTTCTGGTGGTGGACAGGCTGTTCACAGCAGCAGCAGTGCGGCAGCTGCAGCGGTGGTTCACGTGAAGATGGTGGCTGGAAGATGATGGTCGGCTATGGAGGTGGGTGATTCGGTGATGATGCAGTGCATCTATCTATGCATATATAATAAGAAAATAATATAATAATAATACTAGTTGTTGCTTCTTGACTAAAAAATAAAGCAAATTCGAATTTTTCAAAGACAGCTCAAAAGAAGAAAAAAATAAACATTATTTTATTATTAATTGATAGTAAAGAATTTAACATGTGATTGTAGTATCTCGGCAGCTTTTATCGGGTATATGTTAGTTATCATCCGTCAGATGTTTAATCCGTGTATAACTAGTTGACGTTAATTTGTATAAATTTAAATGTAGCTTTATTAAGACATTAATTATAATTCCTTAAGATTTAATGTTGTTATACCGACATACCGTTTAATAAAGTTGTCATTAGTCCTACCGGTTGCAACGGCTAGTGTTGAAAGAAGTTTTTCTTCAATGAAACATGTGAAGACGGAACTACGTAATAGGATGGGTGACGGATACATGAATGATTCATGCATTTGTTACATCGAAAGAGAGTTTTTGCTACAAGTTTCGGTCGAAGATGTAATGCAACGCTTTCAAAAGATGAAAACCCGTAGAGGACAACTATAACGTTCTTAAATTTTGTGTTTTTAATTACTAATGATGATGTTTTTTAGTTATTTAAATATATGATGAATCTTACCCGACCCGAACAATTGTATCGACCCGAATCATTACCCGACCCGATTTTTTATATAAATGTTTCTATAAAATTGGAGCATCTTAAGATAATGAACCAGATAAAAAAAAATTCTGGATCCGTCACTGTTTGGGTTAGAATAATTTGGTTTTGGTTGGGTATTTCGGTTTAACCAAATGAAACGATTGGGTATTGGATTGGCTTTGGACATATAACTTAAAAAATGGGTCCCATCTGAAACCTGATGAATCATACTTTATTTATTTTTTTAATACATGTGTAATTGAATCCGAAAAAAAGTAATTTGGAATTTTGGATATTCACAACCGTTGGTTACACATTCCTTAATTTCCTTAATCCATGTAAACCGATTGGATAATTATGCATCAAATGACTTATATATTGTTTTATTTTAAGTTTGGTAGTTAATGTTACGTAAATTAATGAGTTGTTACTTGTTTAATTTGAAAATTTATTTTTTTTTTATAATTATTATTCAAATGAAACTCAGCTCGATCTTAATCATTTTTTACATGCTACCATGTTGGTACATAGAAACTTTAGTATGATATTTAATAAAGTATTATGTTGTGTTCATAGTTTTATATTTGTATTTTAAATAGTATTTCATTTTAGGTATGAAATTCTGCTTGTAATAAACTAATAACAAGGAATTCAGTTCTTTTGTTAATAATGGTTCAATGATGGTTTTCATCAATATTTTTTAACAAGTTTCACAATTTCGGATGTATGGGGCCCGAACCAATTAAACCGACTCTTATTTGGATGGTTTGGATCGGCCGTTGATATTTTCGGATTGGGTATTGGTCGGATCAATTTTTTTCTAAAAACCGTTTAAACCAAACCGATTAACCCCATTTAACCAAAAACTAACCGTTTGAACACCCCTAATAACCCCAGTTAAGTATTTCTTTCTTCACAATACTCCCTTTATTTATTCAAACTATTATACTACTTAATTATGTTGATAATGATTCAATGAACTACAAAGTTAATTGGTAATTATTTCGATCATTCTTTCACACATCATTCAAAGATTATTTATAATACATTTTATCAAAACATATATATCCAAATCACTAATGTATTCATTTTAAAGTTTACAAATAAAAAAATATTTAAAATAAATAACCGATAATCACAGACCATCACAAATATACTTTTACAATTCATTTTTATAATGAACTAGTGAGATATGATGAATATATGAGCCAATTATCTATTGGGTATATATTGTTTTGGGACACACGTATATCAAAATTTGTTGTTAAAAAAAAAACGTATATCAATATTTATTGAACTATAAATTCATGAAAGATTCATTTGATATTTTTAAACTTTTTCATAGTAAATGAATTTTTCATTCTAAGAAAGAAACGATTAGCTCAAAAAGTATCGGTAAACGTATGCCCAAATAGTTTGCCCTTATTAATTCCACAAACGAAACTATATATTGGTTCCCATGCATGAATGTACGTGGAGTAAATTTGTTAAAGCAACATCTTTTTTCACCAAGATCAACAAACCGAGCTTGAAAAGCTATATATAAACGGTTGTCATTATTGAATCATTTGAATGCGGAGACGTACATATAGCAGACGAGATGATTATCATTGAATAATAAGTTAATAAAGCTTATTAAAATGAATACGGTAATGATATATATATACTCACCTAGTTGGAGTCACGGGACGTTGTTCGTGTCTAATGAAAATGGGTGTCTGATCTCGAGCTGATCTTCCTGTTAGGATACATGGATCGTAGTCTAAATTGATCTCCATATGGCCGGCCAATGTTTATGTTTGTCTAGTAAGTTATGCAGACCACTCTGTTACCACCTAGAGAAAATGTAACAAGGAAAACAGGTTTTTGTTGAGCAAATGAGGATGGAAGTTCCTTGTTACATTTACTATCATGGAACTTGGAAGTGACATTTAGCATCACAATGACATATATCTTATATCATATAACGCATGATGAAGGTCCCACCATAGAAAACTAGAAAAGTTGTCGGGCAAATGTTAAAAAACTAGGATAAAGTTGGAGAAGGTTCACTCTTAAATATAAAATTGGAGAATGTTCCATCTCCGGGCTTGAGGATTTGTAGCAACATTGATTTGGAGAAGGTCCCACCATGCATGATAAAGTTTGTAGGAAGGTTCATTCTTAAATTTTTCGTCGTTTGAGGATTTGTAGCAACGTTGATTTGGAGAAGGTCCCACCATGGTAAAGTTGAAGGAAGGTTTATGAGATGCTCTTTTAATTATCATTTAAGACACATTCAAAAAGTAATCTCTTCCTATCATACCTTCATCCTTACCTCATCCCCAAATAAAAAATTATAAACTCATACACATATACACTCTTACATACTCCACGCTCTCTTTCTTCTTACACACATAATAAACACACTGACCCCACACCTTGGATGCACTCGGTTCGTCCAGCAGTTTCGTAAATATGTTGATCTTCGACGATGGCATCTCACGCCGAGCTGCTGCCTATCATGGCATCCACCCACGCCGAGCCCTTAGGGAGCAGCCTTACTCGTATTAGGGTGATGGCAATGGAAGCCATGCCATATTTTTCAACCTACATTTTAATCAATTCTTTTATGTTATATCAATTTTACTTTTTTCAATACACATCTTTTAATTTTGTTGGCATCACCAAACCATACTATATCTCAACCCACACTATATTTTTCATATTTATTTAATTCTTACACTAAAAACATATGTTTAAAAAAAAAACATAATAATATTTAAATTAAAACATACTAAATATTTAAATTAAAATCTACTAAATCCATTAAAACTAAATTAAATTTATTACATAATCCTAGAAGTTAAACGTACTAAAAATCCTAAAAATTACTCGGCCAACCGCGTTTTGCACGTATCTCGCATTTCCTAGCGAGAACCACTTCCAACCAAGCCTGGTCTTCGATATGATTGTGCGAATCCATAACAAACTTCATGTTACGATTGTAGTACTCCCAGTCCACGAATATATGTTGCATATTCACCATTTTCAAATACTCTTCGTCTTTATTTCTTTGAGCCTCAAGTTGCTCCAAAAGTAAATATTCTTTTTTGCTCGTGTATTGTGACACGACATCTACCAGCGACCCTATGCTTGCAGTTTCAACATCTTTCTGTTTATTGCCTTTGGATTTATGGGATGGAGTTGGGTTTTCGTTGAGATTCGTTAAGATTTCTTCGAACTTTTGCTCATTCATTCATGGAAAGTTACTAGAGTCTTTTTGAGCCTCAAGTTGCTCCAAAAGTAAATATTCTTTTTTGCTTGTGTACCGTGACACAACGACCCTATGCTTGCGGTTTCAACATCTTTCTGTTTATTGCCTTTGGATTGATGGGATGGAGTTGGGCTTTCTTCCAGATTCGTTAAGATTTCTTCGAACTCTTGCTCATTCATTTATGGAAAGTTACTAGAGTCGGATGATTTTCTTTTCTTGCTTGAGTCCTTAGATTCCTCACCAATTAACGATTGTTGGAGCCACTTTTGTTCATCTTTAACAAAGTACCAAGCTTTAACATGCCTGAACGATTTCTTAATTGCCTTTTGGTAATCTATTTGGGTTCGCTCCAAAATTTGTAGATCGTTGCACCCACTTTGTTCAATATGCACCTATATTCTTATTAATAAAAAACATATACGAACTTTAAAAAATAACAAAGGCATATATTTATTATAATAAAAGTATATAAGACAAATTTATAATAAAAACGTATAAAATAACTTTAAAAAATAAACTGAGATATATTTTATTGCCTGGTGGTAGAAACCATTGAACGTCGTCATAGCCGTGTTCATAACACCCCATTTCAAGTTTACTTGATAATAGTACGTGTGGTTCTCGGCATAAGGCTTTTGTAATGCTTTATAACTTAACTTCAAAGGCCCGAATTCTTTTGACGATCTCCAACTTCTTTGTCAACCGAAATTTTAACCCAACTCTTAGCTAACGCCTTCTTCTCCTCGGTCGCCGACGGCTTATCCAAGCTCTCTTTGTAAACCGTTTTTGCACCTCGGGTTTTGTTTCTTGAACTTCATCTTGTTAATCAACTTGTTGTGGCGTCTCGAGAACCATCTCAATCGCGCCGAACCCTTCGTCATCATCATCATCATCATCGTAGACGGGTAATCGAACATCTTCTCACTCACGCCTTTTTGGTCTAGGAGTATCGTAACACGCCTCATACGGGTCGAACGGCTCAAACGCCGATTCGGATATAGGATACTGAGGGTACGAATATTGAGTGTAGAAAAATGGTTGAGATTGAGAAGGCATTTGCTGGTGGTTGTGATAGAACTTAAGGACGTGATGGGCCTCGTGCTCGGCCCCTCGTAGGTTTCAACACTCGTTTGATAAATCGTGGATCCATAATTTTTTTCTACAAAGGTTTGTGAAAGTTGGTTGGGATTTGTTTGATATTTGGTTTAATATTGAGTTGATGGGATATTGTGTTTAAATTGGATGTTTAAAATGGATATTTATTGAAAAAAAAAGGCGTTACAAAGGGTGGAGGGTGGTTTCTAACCGCTCAACGGTCGATTTTTGGGGTGTGTCTCATGGGTTCACAAACCGGGGCTTTGATGCCCATGCCGTGTTAACGGCTACAATATTACCTCATAGTTTAGGTAACCAGATGCCATATCGCACCCATTGCCATCACTCTTAAGTTTTTGAGTAAATTTCATTAGGTGCCCATGTGGTTGTCGTTATTCGCATTTTCGCCCTCGTGGTTCATTTATTTCATTACATACCCCTGTGATTGTCATTTTTTT
>JAOEHQ010045396.1:0-11917 GCA_025447715.1 Asclepias incarnata
AAGAAATATCAGTATAATGCTTTTATTTTATTTTTCACAAGTAACAAATCATAAGTTCTTATTAATTATTGGTTGCTTTTACTAAATGTTGATCTTATTGCTCAAAGTGCTTTCTACAGTTCCTATCATCTTCTATCGTCCCCTATGAGTAAGATTTGGGTCTTTTTGTGCTTTCCATCTTATTGCATAATGTAAGAAGTATTGCGTATGGTGACAAGATGTAGGAGTTAGATAGCACAACCACATCCACCAACTTGGAATTTGATGCAACAATTGTAATGATTTTCGCAATATATCACTTGATGTGTACACTTTCATTAGGTAGGTACACTTCCATCAGTTCCATGTTACCTCAGTACTTCTACCTTTCTGACAAATGATTTCAATTTCAATTCAAGTTGGCAAACTCTGAAAAATACATTGATAGGAAGTTGTCTGGGAACCTTGAAGAGATTCTATTCAACTATAAATGTTTGTAGTTTAAGCATATATATGGAAATCTCTATATATATCTAGATAGAAATAGATAAATCCAAAGTATAACTATTATTATTGTTGGTAGCCCATTGGTATTTCACCAAACTTGATGTTATCAAAATTTATATTTCAAATAATTTACAAAATCAAAATGTGAAATATACTAAAATAAAGTGATATTTAAAATAACATTTAAAATAAAAGAATTTATATTTGAAGAAAACTAATCTAGAATTAAATAACTAGATTTGAATATCATTTTTAAATATTTTTCATTTAATAAAATTCCAAATAAATATGTTGGTTCGAAAGTAAAGTAAGGTTCGGAGATGTTCAGAATAAGATAGGGATTGCTTTATATATTATTTAATGTATTATATTATATTATATCTATAATACTTATTAAAGCAAATTTTTTTTGAACGGGAAATTTGGGCTCAGCGGCATGCCTCTTCATATACCCAACCCCAATTCCAGAGGAAACCCATTTTGGGAAAACCCATGCCTCCATTCGTGGAAGCATTTTTGCTCACACCAAGATTTGAACCCAAAACCTCAAGGTCTCATGTCCCTGCAAATACCAATCCATTTATTAAAGCAAATAACCCCTCTTTTTCTCAAAAAAGCAATTAACTACCCAATTTGTCCCTCCCATTTATTCATTAGTAAAAGGATACCCGCACAATGCGGCAACGGTGTGATGGTGGCGGCGACTGGTGGCAGTGGTGGTGGTGACTGGTGGCAGCGGCAAGTAGTTTAGGTAATTGATGTAAATGTGGTAGTGTATGTATTGTAGGAATTAAAGGATAGATGATGTAAATATGTAAGAGGGGCATATTGGATATTTCTCATATCAAATTATGTAACCTTTAACAAAATTGATGCGGTCTTAATTAGGGTTGATTATAGATAATGACTAATAATGACTTATCATATTTAGGATGTTCTTAAAATTTTCAAAATTTAAGACACACCCTAAATACTTTATATATTAGTATAGATTTTAAAATCTCTACTTGATATACTTAAAATATATCATTAATAAAATTAATTTATAACATCTGCCCCTTCACTCCTAAACTAAATACACTATCCCCCTTTTTACATTAATAACATTTATATCAATAGCCTACACTACTCGCCACCGCCACCACCGCCGCTACCGTCGTCGTTGTCGCATCGCGCGGGCATCCGTTTAGTTTATAGATACATACATAAATATATATCTATATATATATATATATATATATAAGTATATAAATCTATAATACCTTATAAAAATTACAACTTATTGTTGAAAGTTACACAAATTCAATATGCAGAATGACTGATATACCTCTACAGCTTAAATCTTAATTAATACTTACTTTATATAATTAGTCAAACTTTACATTTCTACAATTAACTCATTTAAATTATTTCAATTTATATATTTTTAATTTTAATTATGAAAATCACAAATATGTCTTACAGAAAATGAAAACGTTATTTTTAGACACCAGCGAGAACTATCATAAAAAGTCGTTGGATGTCACCGGTAGAAAGTATTTATTCCCGTCGTATTGCGTGGGAACTCTTCTAGTTATATATTATATATTAGGGATTATTACCTGTGGATGTAACTAACTATGACCAAATGTCTATGTTATGTAAAAATCTTGTAAAATGTCTATGTCATGTAATGAATTTTTAAATCCCAGTTATTGGATGTACCCGACCAATCAAAAACTTACAAGTGACAGCTTATATGTGTGTCACTTATACCCCGGTACATCAAATAACAGAGATTTGAAAGTTCATTGTATGGCATAGTCATTTTAGGATATATTTACATAACATAGACATTTGGACATAGTTAGTTACATCCACAGGTAATAATCCCTATATATTATATATTTATATTTAGGGGTTAGTTATTATAAAACAAACTTTAACGTAAAACAAATAAGACAAAATCTGGACCGTCAAATCGTGATGAAGATAATAAATGAGGATAATTAATTATTTAACCTTTATAATTAACATTTAAGAACAAAAAAAAAAGTCTTTTGATTATATGGAGGTTAAAACAATCACATGGAATTAAATGCTATGTGTCGCCTGAAAGTTAAAGTGCCATCATTTTGATTTCTCGTTTTCAGTTTTATCCAGTAAATAAATAAACATGCAACTAAAAAAATACATGTGACAACTAGAATTGAAAGGTTTCATTACTTTCTGAGATGAAGAAATTCAAAATTATCATTCTAAACAACTTAAAAAGACGATCGAATGTAATACTTAAATGATACTATTTGATGCACATTTTTACAACATGATGTAATTTGATGCACAATGTTACAAAAAATTTATATATGTTGAATTTCAACATATTGGTTGATAACACATCACCTCCGGCCTGTTAACACATCATCTCCGGCCTGTTACCACTAAACCTCCGGCTCACTAGCTTAAGGGCCTACGGCCAAACTGTGAAGGACAATTGGGCGTCCGCAGGTCATCACAGAACACGACGCCCGTATTATATACTGCACTCAAAGCATGTCCCCCATTACTCGCATCAGACAAGTGCTTGTCCTCACTACGCGACGCACCGCTCAACAACTTCCTGCAACATTGATACCGTTAGCTAGGGACCAGCTTCTGGATCCCTCCCTAACCCCCTATAAATACTTTGCCCTGGACATCATCTAGGGCAAGACAAATGCACTCACATAATACACTTACTTGGTAGCGTGAAGTTAACCTCTCTTCACACCAACTGGGAACCGCTAGCAAGTCTTATCACAATTCCAACCATTTCTAAGCAAGATTTACCTCCTTGAACTCTCGCGTAGCACTAAACTAAGCACGGTGTGGTTTTACTCTTGAACAAGTGGCGCCATCTGTTTTTAAAACAACCAAATCTTAGAACAAATACACAAACCCCTAAAAATTCAATCGCAAAACCCTATTATGAAAAACTTGCCAATGAGATGAGTAATAGATGAGTAATTGAATAGATGAAAATAAGAAACAAAAGCATCTATTTTTATTTTTTTATTATTTTTTAAATAAATATATGCCATAGGCTATGCAATTTATTTATGTCATTTGTTAGTCTATTTTATTTACTTTTCATCAATCAATTTCAGTATGTGTTGCTTTTAACATAAATCATCATTTATTTTTTGTTAATTTATAGTTTGTTTATGTCTTCAATTTTAATATGTATTCCTTTTCACAACATAAATCATCATTTATCTCATCATGGGCTTCTAGCCTAGATGTATTAATCGTAAACCCATGGTAGTCGTATTTAGTTTATTACTTAGTCTAAATTTAAATTTTCATATTTAATTTAGCATTTTTATATTGAATATAAAAATATACTAGGTCGTGTATCACACGGACACCAATCTAACTTAAAACTATACGTCACTTTTGTTTTTGTTTTTTTTCTTTTTTCTAAGTCGGTTTCAAGAAAATTGTTCTTTTGGTGTAAAGTGGCAGTAGTTTATTATGTATTAGATTCCATGCTTTGCATATAGGTTTTTTTATGCTATTTTTGAAAAATTACATCAATCCTTACATTGCACGTGTTTAATCTAATACTTTATAAGAAATAGACATTGCAAATCAGGCTGATGATCCCTTGTATGTATTTGTCTTGTGTTTTTTTTAATACTCAGGATTCAGTTTGACAGTACATGCATAGCAACAACATATATACAAATCTTAATCTTTACACACTGTGATATTGCTTCCAAACGAAAGATAAAAACCACATTCCCTGATATTTTTGATAGCCATAATATTCATAAAGTATATGAATGGACACATGTAAGTGCCATCATAGAATCCATAGGCACCGGTTGAGTTATCGCGGATTTAGGTTTAACTCTTCCATGAAATCCTGAACAGTCTCAGAATTCTGGTCTTCGATCAATAATGTATGCATACCAACTTCATCATCTGAATCACTTGTAGATGGCTCAGACAGTGGCATCAACTCACACTTTTTAGGGATTTTTAGGGTAAGAGATGAGCCGCTTAGTAGCATTACAACAACTTCATCCATAGTTGGTCTTTCAGCCACATCTTCTTGAGCACACAACAATCCAATTTGAATGTATCTTCCTATAATACTCAAATCAACATCCAGCGTTGGATCTATGATATTTGAAGCTTTTCCTTTCCACCAACTGCTCAAAGCCTGCAACGGTTTCCAGAGTAGATGTTCAAATTTAACAAGAACAAGATTAGTTGCTAAAATCTAATCACTCATAGTCATCACTCACATAATCAATGAAGTTCTCGTCGCTTCTCTGGCCTCTTATGATTTCCAAAACCAGCAAACCAAATCTGAAGACATCTAGTTTAGGTGAGAGATGACCTGTCAAATAGTGGGGTTCCAAGTACTCCCTACAACATGCAAAAGTATAGAAATTGTCACTCGTATATTGAAGAAAGCATCCCCTTGGGCCAATAAATGGGGATCCGTCCCCAAATTTACAACTGAAGTGGATCTTCATACGCTTCAAATTTCAAAATGAGTTCTTCGTAACTTTTCATAATAATATTGTGATGCTTGTAAAAAATAATGTTGTGACAATAGAATGCAATAATTCCAGCAAATATAGGAAGGCAAAATAACATCTTAGCTCATACTTAAACATTACCAAATTTACATTACAAGCAACTATTAACTAACCACTTCCCCAAAACTAAAGAATGTGATTGCCCCTTAGTCCCAACAATATTGCACCTATTTCAATTTCTTGCATACCCGACATTTCTTAGAGATTTATATAGTTGACTCATAGTTGTCTGTTTTAGCTTCCTAGTATAACCATATTTCTTTTGCATAAATACCTTGTTCAATGTTTATAGTATATCAAAAAAAAAAAAAAAAAAAAATTAAATTCTCATTTTATCAGGATATTAATACCTGGTATAACCATACTAAGTCTTGAAGTTGAATTAAGTCTTATGCCTCTACAATGTGAAGGAAATACAATTTAGCTCCAATATATAGATTTTGTAGCTTTAGCAACAATTTCAAAATTCAAAATCTTATAGCAAAGCACATAGTGTAGTTGTCAATTTTGATTTTACTTGCACATTTAAGCTTTTAATAAATATGCATGTATATGTACTCACCTGGTCTGCATACTGATGTCACTGTTTGCCAAACTTCTTGCTTGCCCAAAATTTGATAGTTTAGGATTCAAACTTTCATCTAAGAGAATGCTAGCAGGTTTGATATCAGTATGTACAATCTGGTCAGGAGAATGGTTATGAATATGGCAAAGTCCCAATGCAACACCTAGTAATATCTTGTATCGTCTATTCCAGTCTAGAAGAACACGGCTTGCATAATCTTGAAACAGAGAGGATATCATTGTTAATTTTCAACTATCAAAAAGATCATAATTGACCGATATTTTCAATATAAAACTACTGTGTTCAACTTATAGTGAAATCATACCAAATATCAAGAGGTCCAAACTTGTAAACATGGCTAAACCATAAACAAGAAGTACCCGTGTTTCTTCCCTGCAATATCCAAGTAGGTGAACCAAGTTATCATGTTCAAGGTTTGCCAGTAATGAAATTTCATTTTTATATTCCTGGAGAACTTGTTGAGAATAACCATGAAATCTCTTAACTACAATTCCTTGACCATTTTGTAGCCTACCCTGAAAAATATGAGCACACTTGAAATGATTGGTTTCTTGCAGTAACTTCAAATTATTGAAAAAGGAAGTTTTTGTATGCAACCCCCACCACGGTGGCCAAGTGGCTAGGCGTCCAGTTTCTTTAGAAGAGGTCTCAGGTTTGAAACCTCCCTAGGTAAACATCTTGGGGTGGCCCCGGAAATGGTCATAAACGGTCACGGAGATACCCCATTTGGACCACGTATATCTGAGTCATTGAGTCAAAAAGACTCGCCATCCCCGGGTAACCCGAACAGGGAAAACCTTCTCTGTTTAGAAGTTTATTATGCAGCATATTCCCTTGCTTTTTCAACGAGCCTGTTAATGTGTTTCTAACCCATGATCTCGGGACACAAACAAACCCTTTTATAAAATGGAAACATACGTGGTTATTGATCTGTCATTACCTTATACAAGGAACTAATTGCACCTTGCATAATTTTGTTGGCTTCAGAGAAGTTATCAGTTGCAACACTTATAATGTCATGTTCAAACCATAAAGCTTCTAATCCTTCTATGCTTCTGTCTTCATGAGTATCGATGTTAAAAACCGAGGATTCTGAACTTAAATCATCATCTACAACTTAATAAAAAGAACATATTGTTAGAAGTACAGAGAAAGAAAATGAAAATCAAGAGGTCAAAAAAAAGTATTCGTATTGAAGATGAGAGATTTCTAATTTTTATCATATGTTACCAAGCATAACATTAAGCGTAATGGGATCACTAGTATTATGACAGCTAACATCTGTTTCAATGGTGAATAGTAACGACTTATATTCCTTTTATGATGATGTCTTTGTATGCTAGCCTTAAGCCATTTAGGGGATGATCAGATTATCAAAAGGATCTTTTACATGAAGCATTGACCTAAGTAATAGAGGTATACATTAACATTTTGCAGTTGAGTTTGAGGACTAGGAACACGACATGAAGAAATTGTGGGAAGGCGTAAATGTCGTGGCTAGGGTCATGGAAAGTGTCTTTAAGTGACAATACGTTGCATATTTATAGCTACAACTCTTCTGGAAATACAACGAAATTATATGGAGAATGTAATCTAATTATGCAAGTAATTGTTATGGTTCAAACTTGAAAGGGCAAAATTGGCATTTTGTGGTACTGAAACTGAAAAAGTGAATTTATGCTTTAGGTAGTATAAATGGATTAATGATATAGTTACAAAGAAAGTTATTGGGCCTACTTGGGATGGCTGTTGTTGCCCCTTTTGCTGTGAACATTGACCAGACCTTTCTTACAATACTCTTTGGCTTTACTCGACCGATTAACTGTTGCTTGTGACTTGGACTCTCAGGTGGCCTATATCTATTGGTCAGGTCATTGTGATGTGAATCACAATTGTTTCCAATGACAGCCTCCTGCTGGGTGGAAGAATACTGATGCCTGATAACCTCTGGAACTTCCGTATAAATCCCAGATACTTCACTGATACTGTATGTTGTGGGGGTGCTACTTGTGTTCCCCTCAACCGCAGGATGGTTAATCCCTTGTTGTAAAGAAATGGCGTACTCGAGTCTGGCCACTACTTCAGCCATAGTTGGGCGTTGTTTTGGAAATTTAAGGATGCATCTATTTGCAATCTCCACAAATACTTCCAAACAGGGGGGCAGTATTCTCCCCCTTAGAGAAGGATCCATTAGTTTATTTATTATGGTTCCTTCTTTTGTGCAGTGTCTGGCCCATCCAGCTAGACCACGTTGCTCCTCTGGCAATAATGGGTTCACAGCAGGTCTCCCGGACACTACTTCAAACAAGACCACCCCAAAGGCATAGACATCAGTCTTCCTTGTGAGTCTTCGAGTCAAGATGTACTCTTCATCCATGTATCCAAATGTTCCTCTGATCAGACTAGTGTAAATATGTGTGGTATCCACCAGATTTGAAGGGCCTATTCTGGATAGCCCGAAGTCTGAAATCTTAGCTGACAAGTTCTCATCCAATAAGATGTTTGAACTTTTAACATCTCGGTGTATAACTCTTTGCCTAACACTTGTACCGGTGTGAAGATAGTCTAAACCACGAGCTGCACCAATGCATATGTTGAGACGTTCATCCCATGATAGGGAAGAATTACCACCATTAGATTTGATTTTGTGTAGATGATCTGCAAGAGTTCCATTGGGCATGTACTCATAAATGAGAATCATCTCTTGACCAGCGTTGCAATATCCAATTAGAGACACCAGGTGGCTGTGTCTAAATTTGGAGAGCATACTAATCTCTGTCCAGAACTCGGGCGCTCCTTGACGTGAATCACAATTCAATCGTTTCATGGCAACAAGTTGAGTGTCGATTACACCCTTGTAAACTTTTCCAAATCCACCCTTTCCAATGACAAAAGCTTCATTAAAATCATGTGTGGCCAATTTGATCTCAGCTAGTGAAAACCGCTTGCATAGTTGATGAGATGGTAATGAAACTGAGTGTTCCACATCATCACAGTCCTCTTCCTGATGTAACTGCAAATAATAAACAATTACATTCAACAAAGTCATAAAAATTATTAGACCAGTAACAAAGAACATGTTTCTTAGTAATTTAGTTTGTGGTAGATAACAACTTAGATTGGTGTTTAAGAAAAATAAATCCTTATTGGTCTGAATATAGATACAAATATCCGGAGTTGACTTGAGTCAGAAATGGTTGACCTGAGAAATTTCATGCTTTACCAAGTCATAAGTTTATTTTTATCTTCTTTAGAGGTGGACTTGCTGAAAATCTACGAGTGCTTTTCTCTGGGCCCGACTATATTATATTATTATTATCATACTAAAGTATAGTACAAATAATAGGGTAAATTACAAGAATGGTACCTGTCCTTATCGCGAAATCACACTGGCACTACCCCGCGTTTGGAAATTACCCGAATCGTACCCATGGTATGCAAAAACGCACGCTGGCACTACCTCCCGCTAACGAGGCTAACGTTTCGTTAAATAAGGTCATGTGCAGCTCACATGCGAGTGTAAATGACTCTTTTACCCTCATTTAACTTCTTCTTTTATTTTAGTCATCTGCTGCTGCTTTTGTATATGGACGAAATGTATATCTATATACTTCTTTATTTACTGTTTGCATCTATACATCCAGGTTCTCAATTTCTAGATTCTTTTTTCTTTTTCTTTTATCTATATTATGCGTTAGATTAGAATCTATATTCACCATTTATTTGATAAAAGTATCTTATTCTTTTGAAGCCTACAGATCAGTAGCTACCCCCATTTCCTTACTGTGTCTGTCTTTTCTCCTTCTACAAATCTGTACACAAACTTATTATTATTATTATTATTATTATTATTATTATTATTAGTCAAATAATAAAAAGGTAAGCTTTCTTTATTTTGATAATTTCTTTCTCCTTTTATTATTTATAAATTTTAATTAATTTAGGATCATCTTATTTACTTACTGTAGTAATCTATTTTCTGCGATCACTTTTCTGTTTATTATTATTATTATTATTATTATTATTATTATCATATTATTATTTTATTAGTAATATAGATTTGTGATGTTATTTTAAGGTACGTTTATGTTAGAATTTTTATTTTTATATGTTTATATATATATATATAGGCATGAGTGTATACTAGATCTGAGAAACAAGGAGAAAAAAACCCTAAAAGAAGATATATAGCATCGGGCAGAAGGGGTGAGGTGAGTTTTTTCCGGCCAGAAAGAGCAGCTCGAGGTGGGATTTTTCCGGCGAGGTTGGAGGGTTTTCTCCGACGAGATCGAAACAATAAAACAGGGGAAGCGGTGGGTGGGTTTTTCCGGTGGCTGGAGGTTGTAATAAGAGGGGTGGGTGTTTTTCCGGTGAGACATCAAATGGTGTTTTCCCACCGGATTACAAAATAGATCTCTATTTCGTTGGGTTGTTCTACTGTAAATACCGAATCAGATCTCTATTTTTTCCCCCTCCTTTTTAGCAACATTTAGAGAAGTTTTATGTGTAATTTTTCTCTATATTGTTGTTCGGCAAATGTAATCGCATTATGTAGAATTGTTTTGTTAATTAACCAAAATATTTTGTATCCATCCTTTTACATAATCTCTTGTTAACATCTTTATTTGAAAACTTTATTCCTAATTTGTCTTTGAAATTGAAATCTAAATCTTTGGAATTAAGAACCCTAGTTTGGAATTAAGAATTGAAATTCCAGATTTATTGATAGCAGGGATGAAGACAAGGGGGAGAATAGTGGTAAAGACGTGTAAAAGATGAATATACCCTCGCATGTGAGCGGCATATGACCAAACTTAACGATCTGTTAGGCTCCGTTAGAGAGAGGTATGGCGTGCGTTTTTTCAAACATTGGGTGCGTCTCAGGTAATTTTTAATTGCGGGGTACTGCCAGTGTAATTTCAACCAAACGTTAGGTACCATTTGTGTAATTTATCCTAATGCAATTAAATATATATTTTATAAAAAAAATTATTTTTTAACGGTCAACCAAGACAATGTCAGATACTTTGTACGCGGCGGATCCCCTATCCCACTTAACTCCACGTTTCGGGGAAAACTCACCCGTCCGAAGGCCCATTGGTGGTAAAACCCGGTCGCCCTTGGGATCGAACCGGTGGCTGAAGCCCCGCCAGTCATCCTTAATTGAACATGTTACCACATAACAAATAGTGTAGATAGCAAGGTTTGAACCTGGTTCACTTGAACCAAAGGCCAAAACCTTAACCACTTAACTAAATGTCATTTTAGGAGTCTTAAGCCGTATTTGTCATTTGTATACTATAACAGCCTTAAGTCTTTTTGTAACACAACACAAATGTGTAACGATTGTTGATGTAACTAATACACTAACCCTTCTATATGACTACGCAAATATAATATGCTTAACAAAATAGTTACCAAATTGTATTCGTAAGCTTATGATTTACCCAAAAACTCAACTAACGGAAATAATAAGCCTGTCGCAATGTGTAGGGGCAAATACTTGTTGATATACATTTATCATGAATAGATCCTATGAAGATCGTCACTTTTATGTTCAGGAAAGTCAACTGCAGTAGGTCAATTTCAAGAATATGTAATGTCACTGATCTAGAAATGTAAAGGAAAAAAGAGCTGGCAACTATAAAATTTATACTGTTGAATAAAAGCTAGGGCTTATCCAATCTTAACATCTTTCTCGTCTCTTCTTCATTGCCACATCAGCGACATATTATCTATTTCTCATTTCATATTTCAGAAAATACAACTACTAACTACACCTTTTTTTACTTCTTTCTCAAATATTTTGTTATTTTCAATTAACTAAATACAAAACTAAATAAAAAATTTAATATTAAAATTAAAATATTGCATTAATTAAAATTTAAACATTACATTAACACTTTAATTTTTTTTTGTTACTAAAACTACAACCATTCATTTTCATAGTAGGCTATACCCAAATTAACTAGCTTAATACCCGGTCGGGAAATGACAAAAAGATATTATAATTAAATTTTTTAATAAAATTTTTATTTTTGTCCATTCATTGCAAGAAACAATGAGTGTGAGCTGTATTCATTTTTGTTGGTTTATACAAATACTCATGAAAAGAAAAAGAAAAGTATTTCCTCATGAAAAAAAAAACATTATTTCCTCATGAAAAAAAGAACACGTTCTCTCCGTCCCTTCGTTTTCTCACTTTTTCGAACAAAAAAATGGGCAACCATTTTCATGAGAAAATGCCCCATAAATTTTTCAAGCCAACACTGTC